>CAEGAE010016852.1:0-96846 GCA_903067095.1 Girardinus metallicus
TATACTTTTTTTAAAGGAATTGTTTATTTGCATCTTCTAATGTATTTCTGATATTGTATAGAAAAAACTTAAGTGGTTAAATGGAAAAAACTCTAGAATATACCAATTTTATTTTATTTGATTAATCGTTAGAATAATCGATTAATCGATTATATATTCACTACATATGTATATATAGTGAATGAGCAGTGCTACTGTCTGGAGGTTCTTCAGTCAAATCGAGGGCAGGAGATTAAACAGTCCAGGGGAAACCTCATGGTGCTCTCTTTCATCAAGCATCTGTCTTTGAAAATATAGTCTGAAAAGTGGAGTAAGACCCCAGCAACTTTCTCACCAGGTCTCACCACACAGTACCGTCTTCCTGTCAGTCATGCTGCAGTTACTGTATCAAGATGTGATGCATCAGGATGCAGAGGGGGATTCTCGCTCGCTTCAGCCTCCTGAGGAAGCGCTTCCTCTGCTGAGGTTTTTTCAAACCAAACTTTGCACCTTTTTTACCACCTGCACTCCAACGCCATTAATCCAATCCAGAGTACAAATCAATACTTTTTTAGGCTTTCCCATCCTAATGATCATCTATTTCTATTCAGAATGAGTTAATGCCAGAGTCATTAATCACATTTTAAATAAAAACTATATAAATCGACAAAATGAGCAACATTTTCATTTTTGCTGCTAAATGTTTGAATAAATGGCCAAATGACCTCTTGTTTGAAAAGATTAGAATGCAGTTAAATGGATCTAAAAATCTTTGTTTCTAACTTTAACTTTAATTATCCTTCGTTGAACAGGCTAGGATAAGTCTATGTCCTATACAAAACATCTTCATTATATTTTTTTGCACAAAGTGATGAAAGAGATTTCAGCCTGCTCAGTTCTGCCTATTTTCAGCTGTTTTAGGGCCTCTGTCGCTTTAAATCCAAATAAGCCGCTGATGGCCACGCCCCTCCAACACATGAAAATGGCTGCAAACAGATGTGCAATTATAAAACCGTACATCTTTGAAAACAGAAGTGGAGCCTCTTGCACAACTAGCAAGAATACAGCAAGTGGTTTCTGGATGGTAAGTCAACAAAAATACGTTTGTCTTTTCCAGCAGCCATTGTACAGCACACACAGCGGTAAAACCAGCTGACCAATCGTGTTGGAACCCAGATGTGATTGCTGGGTAACGGGCAGTGCCTGCTGAGTTGTAAGGTTATATTCTGGAAGCTTTTGAAACAACTCATTTTCCAGACACCAAAAAACATTAAATTATTGCCAAAAACCAGCTGTGTGTTTTCTTACAAGCAGCTGAAACACAAATGATGTACAAAAACACACAAAATGTGAATTTTGTATGATAAGTCTCCTTTAGAAATCTGATATTTTACCGTATGCGTAATATTCTTCTCATGATGATCGCTTATTCATAAAAAAAGGAGGGGAAGGAACACACACAGGCATATGCATACACCCAACACAGATGCCAGTTATGGTTATTGGCAGCATTTGTCTGCAATTTGTTTAAAGTTCTCAGCATCAAAAGTTGTCTCTCTTCCTCTTTTTGAGTTAAAGATAAATCCAAACCAAAAAAATTCAAGAAAGTCTCAAGGTGAAGACACACACACAAGTACACGCACGCACACGCACCAGACCGCACTGTTTCAGCAGAAACCTGACACGGTTATTGTGTCTCTGCAGGCAGATCTTCTTCTTGCTTTCTGCTCCTGTATCTCACTTCTTCATTTTGCTTCTGAGGTCGTGCATACACCAGGTGCAGGCTGCAGACTGCAGCCGCCGCGCGTGGCTCTGCGCCCGAAACTACAGCGCTGCAGCGCCTTGTACAGCAGCTTAGTAGAACAAGCCACATCAGATAAGGAGAGTCAGGTCGTTTCTGTAAGAGCAGGAAGATCCTGACATGGCAAGATGTGAAGCTGCGCACTGTCAAATCTGAGTCAGTTCCCAAAAGGTGGCAGGCTGAGCCGTGATTCGACGGACTGATGTTTCATACGGTGAAAATCTCTTCGTCTTTTCCTTCAAAGCAACCAGGTTTACTTACTTTAAAGCAATATTGGTTCACTTAGAACTTTATCGCAATAATTTGTGGTGCTACTGAGGTAATGATAAAAATTATGATGAACTATTTATTCCTAATTTTTAGGCACAGCAGTCATGTCGCCACAAACAGTAATCTTGAAGAACATTCCTTTTTGAAATCGACTTATTTAAAGAAGTGATTTATATCACTAAATGAACTGCATTCATCATATTTTCCAATCTACTGATATTTATTGATGCATAAATATCAGTGGAACAAACAATGGAAAAAAATAGTAAAAAAAATAAAATTAAAATAGTAAAATTAACTTTATCATTATTCGTAATTTATCAAGACAAAAATATATCAAAGTTCTTATCATGGCAAGAAGTTTTTCACAATAAATGATAATGAGGCGATAAATGCCCAGCCTGAACAACCTGTGCTTTAGGGTTTGGTGCAAATGAAGGGAAAACTTTCACAGTTCTTCTTCTGCCGTCATTCCTGCTGTTTAGTAGCTTTACTTCCTCCACACTGACCCCTACTGTTCAGAAAGCATCTTGCAGCACTGACATTAGACCTCGACGTGGCCGTCCAGTTCAAATCAGTTCATTAGATCACAACTAATTTAGTAAACTATTAATCGTTAACTTGAGTGTAAGGGCTATAAAAAGGCAACTTGCTGAAAAAACAACATATTCAGAGCCAAAACTGCACAAAAAACATTCAGATTTTTTATTTAAGACAAAAACATATTTTTCTGTAGAAAGAGTTTAGCCATAACTTCTCAAGTAGCTTCACCTGTTGCTGCACTTTAGGTAATAAAATAAATGTTTATCTTCTTATTTTTTTAAAAAGTATTCGTTTTATTTTGTATCTTTTAATATAGTTCTAATATCGTATAAAAAAGGTTAAAGTGGATAAATGAAAAATCTATCTAACATAGCATTTTCAAAACGATTAATTGATTAATCATCAGAATAATTGATAGAGTAACTGATTTCTAAAATAATTGTTAGTTACAGCCTTAGTTCAATTCATCTTACAGATAACCGGCAATATTCCCGAGATTTAGAAACAACAACCCTGAAATGCACAAACGCTACCATGCAGGTCCAACATAACCAGATGTTTATTGACGGACCAAGTTTGGGTAATCCTGACACTGAAGATTGACTAAATTGGTACTAAAATGATTTTAAGCTTGGTAAATCAATAAATCATCCAAATTAAGTCAAGGTTAACTGTGTAGCACATTTCAGCAACAAGGCAAAGTGCTTTACACCATAAAAGCATAAAACAGTAACCAGTTATAAAACAGGCAAAGAATGTTACATTTTGTCCAATCATCAAACAAATATGTTGATCAATCTTCCAGTTAATATGAATCAAAAGCAAATCTAAACAGGTGGGTTTTAGCCTTGATTTCAACAGTTTTCTGGAAGTCTAATAAACTTTAATAACTTCAATAAACTAGTGATATATTGTGTCATTGCTCATTTTAACAAAACAAAAAATGGCTGAGAAAGTGCAAATGTCAACAATCTTGACATTTTAAAATCCTGTTTACACTAAATAATCTACAAAAATAAAGCAACAATTCAGTTCAACAGGTGGAGAAATTATTAGTCTCAAGGTTCATATATTGCTGATATCCAGGTATTATAATGCTCCATAAATTATACTATGGAAGATTTGATAAAAGTGTTATCAACTCTTTTAAAAGTTACACAAGTGAAGCTCTGGATACATTTTAAGAAGGAGTTGCTTAAAGGGGCAGTATAAGGTATTTTCTAGCCATAATGTGCCATTTTATAGCACAATCAAGTTGCCATGTTACCTTCACTTGCTATGAAAGCACTGTCTTTACGAAACATGACTTAAAGAAATTTGACTTTGCGTCTGACGCCTTGAAATTGGGCCTCTGTCTCTTTAAGAACCTCCTAACCTTTCCGACATTCTCCCTTCAGCACGTCATCACAACAATGCTTCTCCGTGATGCTGTTTAAAACAGTTCCTAGGAGCTCAGCAGACGCACTTCCACCAGGTGTTTGCTAATTGCTGCTGCTAGTCTGGAGGAGCTCAGTGGGGGAGGAGCTTGCCTGAGAACTGAAGCTTTAAGGCGGAGCGTTGGGTAAATGGGCGGAGCTTTGTGTGAGCAGGCGTTTCCCAGAGGATTTCTCAGACATGCAAGAGAGAGTTAAAGCAACACTCCAGGCATGTTTCTGATGACAGGAATAACAGTAAGCCATGATATAAAGCTAAAAAAAAGTCAATTTTACATTTTATCTCTCCTTTAAATCAGCATTAGACTCCAATCTTCACCTTTCTACAGAAACTCTCTGTTTTATTCTGCAGAGATAATTCCTAAAGATTTTCTGTCCTGAAGACATAACAATATAACAGAGATAAAGAGAGAAAACACCAAGAGACAGGCCAGGTCGCAACCCGACTGGTGCTTTCATTGGCTGCATCGCTAATCTGGAAAACTAATCTGAACAAGTAAGGTAGCCAGCATTTGATATTATTGAAGCAAAGCTAAAATTAGCTCAGTAAACTCCTGATTCTGCTTCATGGTAACTGCCTGAGGAAAGACACTGACTGCTCATACATCCTCCACCCTTTGCATGCCTGAGCTACGTCTCGAGGAGATGAGTACAACAACAAAACGTAAAAATAGACGACCTGTTGCTATAAAAGGTGGACTGCAAAAACACAAAATCTGAAGTATTTTCGGTCTGGTTTCTAGTACAAATATCTTAGCACATTTCAAACAAGATAAAACTAACTCACAGCAACTTTACAGCCAAACAGAGGAGCTTGTGTTGAGTAAATAATTCCTTAATATTGACGAAAAAGTACTAGTTCCACTGGCCAATCATTACACTTATTTCACATTAAATGACCACTGCGCTGTTACCTAGCAACCACTGTCCAGTCCAGGCCGTCTCCTAGCAACCAAATTCTAGTTCTCTGGCAGATTTTTTTAAATTGCATTGAAGATATTTAACATATGGGAGCTTGTGCTAAGTAAATAAATCCTTAGTATTGATGAAAAAGTTCCACTGGCAGATTATTAGACTTGTAACCAGATATTTCTCCCATTTTTCAAGTGAAATAATCTGCAACATTTTTTTAATTTTTTTATCAACATTAGCTTGAATTAGTTTTGTCTTAATTCAAGCTAAGCTACTTCCAGTACAAACTAGATAAAAACACTTGGTAATATTTTGTGTTTTTGCAGTGTGATGGATATCTTTGGTGAATTAATGAACATAAAACATAAATGTATAAAGTACAAGTTAATATGGAGTTGATTCGTCCTCCCAGTGTGGGATCAGATTTCAGAAACTGCACATGAACTGTGACGCTGTACAGCTAGTTTAGCAGGTTTTTTACAGTGCAGAGAGACAGACGCGCAGAGGAAGTTTTATGTGGTCAGAGCGTTTTCCAGCACAGAGAAATGTTGACTGGGCGCATACCATAAACTCCAGTTCTTCCAGTCAGTCAGCAGAAAACCCCACTTATCATCAAGTCTGTTATTTTTACTGTCAGGTACTCTGCTTAAAAACTAAAACAAGTTTTCATAACTTCTTTTTAAAACAGTCAACATTTTGTATTTTATTTCAAGTGGTTTTTGAGCATTAATGTAACTTTTCTTCTGTTCTGGAATAAAACAGAGTATAACAGTGAGTAGTAGGTTAATTTGCTTTGGTAGCCAATATGCAGCCTTACAGCAATGGTTTCGACTTTATGAATCTGCTGGGTTTCCATAAGCTATTGTATACGCAGTATTTCTTATTTTGCCATTCATGGTGGCAAATCACTTTACTTGGTGCTCTCCTCTCCAGAATAGTGTGTGTACACAAAGATCAGTGGTGTGGAATTCACAGTGACCCGCTGCGTCATGACCTGGTGCTTTACTTCACTGTAATGTCAGTTTTATTATTATTCTTTCATAATAAAGAATCGACCGACCATCTGGTAGTTAAACTTTAATGCTCTCAGTGTTTGAATCCCAACCCAATGACATATTGGCACCAGCAAGGATAAGCTGGTATAGATGATGATCTTAGAATCCATTCACACCAGTTCAGTCTGCTTGAATCCAACCCCAGTCCTTTTGTCTAGTCAAAGCCCGGTTTTTTGGGGAGGAGTGAATGCGTAATTGACCATAAAAAAAAAAAAAAAAAGCAAACTCTGATCCACCACCAAATCAAACTGCAACTGTTTGGTTGCAGTTTGACTACATATATGAACGCCGAGACCACTCCGAAAGCAGGAAGTGGACTGCAGCACAGCACAGAGCATTCTGGGTAAATACACCCAAAGTAGACGAGATAGACCAGCGCTAGCTGGAGAAATGAGTCGTGGTTTTTTACCAAAGACAAAAGAGAAATCCTGCAATTGCTAAAATCAGACACCACTCCATTTTTGTTTAGATTTCATGAAGTATAAAGTTGCGCTCAGTGTCTTCAGAGGTTTTCGTGTCATTCCCTTTAGTGGTGGCTGGTGCAGCGCCCCCACAGGCCAGGACAGGAGCAGGTTGCTCACAGGGTTTGGTTGGTTTGACTCAGCATCAGTCTGAAAGAGAACAACAGCAGCTGCAAATGGAACAAATACTACAAATTTGAACCGGAGTAGAACCGAGTCTACCGGGCCATCAGGTGTGAAAACAAACTAAGAGAACCCAACTGGTCAGGTTAATCCCACTGTGATGGATGGTGTAACTTCCAGTCATCCCACAGAGAGTGAACCCTCTCCACGGCAAACTGAGGTTAAGATGTCATTATTGCATCATTGCTGCAGCGGGGCGACAATGTGGGGTTCACACGATGTGACAGAGCTGTGACGCCAACGGTGGAATCTGACTAGTTGGTTGCCTGGTTCAGGTTCAGATCAAACCGTAGGAAAGCAGTGGGGGAGCGATAATTTTCTTTGACATCACGCCTTCTGTCACTACAGAAACAAACAGGCGTAAAGATGGATGACCTCTTAAAACGACATTACAAACTGAATCTGACAGCATCAAACTGAAGCGCATCCAGCTGAATCTGACTCCAAATGACGAGATGGATCTGACATGAAACCTGAACTGAAACATCAAAACAGAGGCAGAAGGATCCGTCTAACTGGCGCTGAGCAGCATCAGCAGGTGGAGAAACTCCAGTCAAGCTGCTCTAAAACAAACTCTTACATTTTGTGATGCTTTTATATACCTCAGTAACAGTAACAAGTTAATCACATGCACAATATTTGCACATGTTCATTTGTATGCAACGTATGAGAAAGAAAAACGGTAAGAAGTGAGTATTTGGTAGGACCAGGACTGTAATGTGGTCATTGCAGTTAATTAATTACACACATTTCAATCCGTTAAAAGCTTAGGTGCGTTTTTTTTGAGTGTTATTTTAAAAAAAGAAGGGTTCCAGGTGGAACTCTCGTATTTGTGCGTTTCTGTTACGCCCGTAAATCTGACGCTAACAACGATGAGCGACAAAGCTTCTTCTTTTGCCCCAAAACGATCTGATTGGACCCTGGAAAAGACAGTTGTGTTCAAGTTGTGCTAACAGGAGTTAGCCTATCAGCGGAGCTATTCAAGCCTAAAATAGCATCTCAATGCTAACCATGTTGCTAATGCTTACGTCTGCAGCCCACTTTTCTAAAGAAGCTCCACGAATGGTCAGGGTTTCTGAAATGCTGGAAAGCTGAACTTTTCTCCAATCTGGTGGTTAAATAACCTGAAGAAAAGATTAAAAACAATAAATATCCTGATTATTGAGCTCATAAGTCTATTTATTCAATAATTTAGCAACAAAAAGGTTGTTTTTATTGAAAACATTACTTATTTTGTAAATACCGTTTTTGATTAAATTGTATGTTATTAATTACAGACCCGGAAATTAATCTGATTAAAATATTTAACAGAGTTCTACCATTAATATCATAATTATATGTTTCTGGAATTGTTTACGTCCAGTTTTAGCGTCTGGCGTCTCCTGATGCCACATCATGACGCATGTCGGATAAAATTCGACATGACCGTTCTGACTGCAGACGCTTTAAAAAACTATTGGTTACGCTTTATATTTTGTGCCACATGGAAGTGGCACAAATCAGATATTTTTGTATGTAAAGATCAGAACTATTTTTAATTAATTGCGATTAATTAATGGCAAACCTTGAAATTAACTTGGTTTAAAATTATAACGAAGTCCCACTGATTAATACGCAGGTTCAGGACATGCGAACACATGAATCTATTAGCCAAAGTTTCAAACTGAATTGTAATTGACCTCTTATTAAAGTTATACTAAAGATAATTCTTGTATTGCCATACAAGATAAATTTGTCATCATCTGCAGCCATAGTTGGTTAACATGCATATGAATAAGCAAACAGTCACATAGTTTCTCACCAGTTCTGATGATGCAGAAGTGTCGCATTTCCAGTGTGAGCTAAGCTACACAGTGTGAAACGACGCAGTCTGTAGAAAACACGTGCAGTTCCAGTGTGCTCTGTTGCATGGATGAGTTTTTCTTTTTTTGTGTGTGTGTCAAAGTGAAGGATGGCCAAAAAGGCAAATCTCACTCTACAGAACAGAACAAGGTCACCTAATCTGTTTGAGAGGAAGTCAGTTCGCTCTACAGAGAACTAGCTTTGCATCTGCTTTGTTAAAATCGGTTTATTTGCAGAACATGGAGAAAAACCGCCTGACATTTAACTAACACATGAGCCTAAAACCCTGGAGGCCACATTCACTCAACAGAACTTAAATATTTAAGGTGCTTATAATCAAACGTATTGAGAGCTAAAAAGAAAACAAACTAAAAATAACACAGCTTGAACTTTTTCTCCTGTCATATTTAGAAAAAGGCTGTAGTTGCCTTTCTTTACAGGCATATCTTTGGGCAACACAAAGATATGCAGATAGATTAAAACAATCAGCTGTTCCATACAAATGATCAGGGATTATCAAACCTTTCAGCCTGTTACCCCATAAAAATACATGTGATTATTCCTTATTAACTTATTTAAATATAAATATATAAAGTCAAGTAGTTATGCATATTTTTTAAATGAACTTTTGTAAAATGATTAAAGGGTATATATTACTAATCCTTTAATGAGACGTTCAGGCATAGTTCACACTAGTCGGATATTTGAGAAAACAAACATTTTTATGTGTTTTGGCCTCTTCATCCACACTAAAATCAATATCAACAAAACTCCAACCAAAGTGCATATTTGAGAAAAGTTTGTATTTTGTTTGCGTGTTTACATGAGGAAACGGAGATTTCGGGTCCTGCGCCATGTTGCATTCCCAACCGGAAGTCATGGTTGCTTTGAAGCAACAAAGATATATAAAAAAGATGATTTTTAAATTACTTTTCAGTTTTGAAAATACTAGAAAGGAAATTTTTGATATATTAATGTTGGTAAAGTTTAGATTTGTTGGTTTTCTGGCACCAAAATTTAGCACTGAATTATCAGAAACAAACTTTAAACATATTTTGTAGATCACAGCAGCAGCTAACGTCTGCATTAGTAGCTGGTTTATTTCTGCAGCTTTTAGGACGTTAACACAGATGATACATTTGGACACAGACACTCTCTAAGCAGGTTTAGGTGTAAAACCAGCAGCAGACTGAAGTGTAGATGCATGAAGCATCACCCTTGGTGAAGGGTTTCCTTCACACTGAAGTGAGAGGAGGAGGTCTCAGCAAAACCGACTTTAAGATGAGCTCAAAATTCCTGTTTCTACTGTCCAAACTGCAAAAACACAAAATATTACCAAGTATTTTACCTAATTTCTTAACATTTGAATCAAGACTAATCACACTTAAAATTAACTTTTCATTTTGTTTTAAGTCAATAATTCCTTAGTTAGGAATTATTGACTTAAATCAAGCAACATATTGCTGAAAAGTTACTCATAAGTTAGTGGTTTTATTTCCAGTTTACTAATTTGTTTTCACTGAAAACTAGACCAAAAATATTGGTAACATTTGTGTTTTTGCAGTGCAAATCAGTCTTCAGGAGAAAATCCTGAAGATTATAACCAAATCTGAGGAACAAAATTTAACCAGCGTCCCAAAACCCACATCTGTCTCAAGCATACCAATGTTTCACCAAGTTACATCAAACTACGTACGGCTGTGACGAACCGGAGACTTTCTGTACTGGGACGTCTGCTTTAAGTAAAAGTAATTCGATCATGATGAGAGTTTTAGCTTCAACGTTTTTGTGGAAATGAAGTGAAACTGAGGAGCTTTGACTAAAGGTTATCACATCAGCACAATCTCATGCCCACTCCTACCCACCAGGATCCCAGAAGGTTGTAACCAAGATCTGCTACCGAACATTAAACGACAAGGTTGCAACAAATGAAGCTACGAAACATGAGTTGCTGCCGATCGCTGGCAAGCTAAATTAAATCTGAGCTATTCCAACCCGTCAACTGTCAGGTTGTCGTCAGGGTTCACACACAAGTCGAACATTTAGACTGGTTCCTTTTCTGCTTTTAGACCACAGAGAAGAAGAGAATAAAAACATCAACATGTGTGGTACAAACGGTTGAAAACAGGGAAACAGTTTTCAGGCGACTGTGATCCAGATGTGCTGCTGTGATACCAGAGAATGCGTTAAAGGGAACTAATTATGCAAAATTCATATTTTGCACATTTTTGTACTTCCATTTGTGTCTCAACTGCTTCTAAAAACAGCCCAAAGTTCATAGTTCCCATTAGTCTGAACCGGAAGTGATCTGCACCATCTTAGTAGGCAAGCGCAGCGCAAAGCATAGCGGACTCATGGCTTCCAAAAAGAAAAGATGTAAACAATATTAACCGATGTGCAAGACAAAGATACACGAACAAAATGGCTGCTGTCGGGATCGACCTGTAGGAGACGAAGAAGGAAAATACGTCAGACGATGTGGACTAGCTGCCTCCGATCTCATACTGCGACCCAGTTAACTACCAGTGATCAGGAAGAGTCCGTACACCATGGAAGGGCCTCACCTGAAATCTGTACACGCAGACAATCTGTCTTTAAACGGATTTGTAAAGGACGAACTTGTTATTCACGCTTTTTGTGTGAATAACAAGTGTCCATCTTGGCTAGCAGCTAAAAGATAAATTAGCTAAGATAATTTTGGTAGTTCAGCAGTACTGTAAATATCACTGATATTTAAGTATTAGTCAGAGGTGGGTAGAGAACTCAAACACGGTTACAAAGTTCACAGAAGTGCGACGTCACATGAGAACTATTTATAAGTTCATGTATTTTGGTGGCTCATTTTCCAGACACCAAATTACTGGATCTGCAGCAGAAACCGGGGATGCAATAAAACAATGGAAATAAAAGATTACAAAAGTTAATTATGCAAACCTAACAACAAATATCTGCATTTACTTCACTTCCCAGCTTCTCTACAACTTGATTTTGGGAGCCACCAAAGCAGGGTTGAGACAATTAATCTGATTAATCGTGATTAATTGATTATTGCAATAATTGCCAACTAATTTAACAACTGATTAATCGTTAACTGGAGTACACAGACTCAGAAATGGGCCATTAGCTGAAGAAACAACACACTGAGAGCAGTAATTAAGCCAAAACTGTACATTAAAAGTATTTTGCATTTAAAATAATAGTAATAAAAAAAAGAAACCCTGACTGCTCGGGTGACAGAGTTTTAGCTTCACTTGGTTTCAATTTTATTTAAAAAAATCTCCTATCAGAAATATTTTCTATCTGATTATGAATCTGTGGATCAGAAATATAATCAGCGGATCGGCCCTACGTTGTTTTGATGTTCAGTTTAACTTTTCACATGTTGGTGTTGGAAGAATTTCTTAGCTGCAGACAGCGCTCACTAAAGAAATGCTGTTATTGCATTTTAGCCAATAAAATATTAATTTTCTTGAATTACATACTTATCTGCATTTTTTAATTGCAAATAAGCCGTCACAATATTAATTACTAAAATAATTGTTAGTTGCAGCCCGACAACGAGATAAGAATGTTTTTACGCTCTGAGACCGCTTAAAAAAGTGTTTCTACTCGATGTTGACCAAATCTCTCACTTCAAAACATTCACATGTTAACTCCATGGTTAAAAAGAAAATCATAAATAAACAAAGAAGCTGAACGTGTTAAGCTTTTTCAGAGGCCAGTTTGCAAACATGGCCGCCTCTTCAAGCTGCTTGTGCAATTTCCAAGCGGGCCACGCTCTGCTGAGCGCCTAACGAAGCCTCCAGGCCCGCCAACCAGAAGTGGTGATTTGGTTTTTCACGCTGCTTCCACTTCGCTCTAACTCTCCAACCTGGACGTTTAGAAACCTCCAGGATAAAGGAGCAACTTCTGCCCAGTCCGTAGCCTGGATCTCTACGTTCATCACCCCAAGAAGGCAAGAAGACGACATCAATACCAACCACACTGCAAAAACACAACATCTTGACAAGTATTTCCAGTGCAAATATCTTGAAATAAGACAAACCTAACTTACAAGTAACTTTTTAGCAAGAAATAGAGGTCTGCTTTAATTCAGTAACTCCTTAATATTGGTTTTTAAAAAGTACTAGATTCACTGGCAGATTATTTCTCTTACAATGAGAATGTTTCTACTAATTAGATAGTTTTGTCTTAATTCAAATGTACTAGGATATTTGCACTAGAAACTAAACCAAAATTACTTGGTAATATGTTGTGTTTTTACAGTGAAAGGTCCAGACAGTCCCAACACGACCAGCAGATGTTCCAGGACAAATCCAGCATATAGTCCCTAATTTACTGGACCAACATCTCCACAGACTTAAGCATCAGCTGAACATCTGCAGGACAGAAACCAACATCATGTTAATTTGGTATATTTAGTCGCTTAGTTTTCATACAAAACGTTTAGCAGCAGGAGGGATTTCTGGTAAGTGCCAAATTAAGCCATAGTGTGACAGATGACAGGATATATTTAAGAGAGGATAGAAATATTCTTTTTTTTTTACAACTGCATATAACCTCAGACCTTATTAGTGAACAGATGCAGCTGCGTTTAAAAGTTGAGCTCCAATAGGAAGTGCTTGAGAGAAACTTCAACAAAACTGAATCATTTAAAATCTAATATAAGAAGAAAACACTTTAAGCAAAAGTTTAAACCTTTATTTTATAAAACTGAATGTTTAAAAGGTGATTCTAAGAGAAAAAATGAATCCATTCTTATTACAATACACAATTAAGAACCGCAGCTTTAAGTGGATTGTGTTTTTTATATATATTTCTTCATAAATACTTTCACTTCAAGTCAAACCACTTCCTCTGGCAGCTGTGCTGAACTTATGTGTTGATTAACCAGTTTAGCTACAAACAATTCATGAGAAACTCAGAGGAGCTCAGTATTAAAAATAAAAGCTAAAACCCAACAGGTTGCAGTTCTGGACGAAGGGAGAAACGCTTCAGCTGAGGCGACCCAAACGAGAGCCGAATGTCCAAACTTCACTCACACCGTACACTGCAAAAACAGAATCTGAACAAGTACTTCTAGTGCAAATGTCTTAGTGCACGTGAACTAAAGCAAATCTAACTCGCATTTAACTTTTCAGCATGTTATAGGAGTTTGTTTAAGTCAATAATTCCTTTATATTGATGAATTTCTGATCCTATATCTTGCTAAAAAGTTAGTTTTGTCTTATTTCAAGTGTACTCAGATATTTGAACTAGAAACTAGAGAAAAACACTTGCTTAAATTCTGTGTTTGCAGTGTTAAACTGGATATTTATGATTTAAAACTTGTTGAAAATGTCTCACGAAGCCGTTGCCATTATGTGGATTTTTTTTTTTTTTTCAGTTTTTTGGCAGCCATGTTGTCAAGCAGCAGCCCAGGACTCTGACCTTGTAGACTTCTCCGTAGGTTCCCCCTCCGACGCGCAGCAGGATCTCGAAGTCGTCCTGAGGGTTCTTGGTGGAGATATCCAGAGCGGCCCTCTGATGGAAATCCATTCTGAAGTGCTGAGACATTAATAATCCCCCTTAAGGCATGTCAGAGCTGCCTCTCACACACTCGCTGTCATCCACATCAGAGGAGCTGAGCTGCTGAGTCTGACTGGTTTTGGGCTCAACCGCCGCCGCGCACACACACCTTCCTGTTTGTTTCTCAGCCTGCAGCAGCAGCAGCAGCAGCAGCAGATCCTCTGTCACTCCCTCCCTCCGTCTATCACACCTTCCTCTGTTCTCTAAAGCGTTTCTGCAGCTCATTTGCATAATCCCATGTTGCTTCCTGTTCAGCGTGTGTGATACATACTGGCTGTCAGAGCAAAACGTTAGCAGAGCTCACTTTGGATTAGCTTGCAGCTAAATCATGAGAGTTTAGAGAAACACATGAGAACACGCGATGAACACGTCTGGGTTTTTGCACGTGTGCCGTGAAAACGATTAACTGCAGTTTGGGGATTTTTCAGTGCAAGTTTCAGTCTGAGCTTTACACCCACTGAACTGTGTGTGTGTGTGCGGGTGTGTGTGAGCTGCAGCGCTGCAGAAAGAGTCACTCATGCTTGGAGCTCCCTTTTCTGCTTCCTGTTCATATCCTGTTCAAACAAGGGGCACCCATCACATCCTGCTAACAAGTAAAAATGACTTTAACGTCATCTTGATCAAAAACATTTATTGTGTGGATACTTTTTGTTGAGCAGTTTAAAAAATATTTTATTTGTGTTACATTTTTAATAAAACTTGAGATTGTCTCTAAAAAATAAAGTTAATTGGAATAAAATTTACTTAACTTGGTCCTTCCAGTTTGAACGGGAAGGACTGAGTTTGATGCACTGTAAAAACATGTGACGGGGTTCTGTTATGACTTGGTCAAACATAAATGACTGGCCAAGGCCGGAGATCACTAAAGTGAAATTTATGAAGCTTTTCTTCAGGTGAACAAATCAGAGGTGCAGAACATGTACAAAGGACGTCCAAGGCGGGTTAAAAACAGACAAACAGCAGCACCTTCAATGTGAGAGTCCATCATCTTCAGTGTTACTTCTCAGCAGTCTAACTACAGACTGACTCCCTGTGGAGCAGAGCCCTGCTGTTAAAGCCACAGGCTCCGCCCACAGAGACCAAACCAGCAAAACAACAAAAACTGAGCAATAACTTCTAACTCAAATAAACTTTTAAAAGTAAGCAAAATAATAATAATAATGATAGAAAAAATAAACTTGTAATCAAAAATACAATACTCAATTTAATAGAAAGCACCGAGTACGTTCTGATGACATCACCACGTCATCACGTGACTCCCTCCGGCGCCACAATCCGGAAACAACCCTGCTTGAAAATAGAACCGGGAAAAAGTTTGAAGCTGAAAATAGCAGGTTAGGATGGACATGTCGACTGAAGCAGGAACGCCGCGTGTTCACCCACGACGAACCGCGTCAGTTTAAGCTGCAACAAAAAGTAAGTTGGCGATTGTGTGCGCTCGTGTGTATGTGTGCGGGCGTGCTCGCATGCTGACACGGACTCATAACGAAGTCCCGGCTCGTGACGGCTCCTCCGTCACACCACCTCCCTCCTCTCCAAGGTTGGCGAAATTCGACAACTTAGAAAGAAAGTCTGCCGTTCCTATGACAGACGGTAAATTTGTAAGGTTGCAAGGACAAATACCACCTAGTCAGACGGTGGTTACTGTCTTTCATGGTGTTGATCCAGGTCAGGGCACGATGGTCGGCCTCCAAATCAAACTGTCTGCCCAGCAGGTAATACTTGAGACTTTCCAAAGCCCATTTAATGGCCAGGCCTTCCTTTTCAACCACAGAATACCTCACCTCCAGTGGTAACAACTTGCGGCTCAGGAAGAGTATGGGCTGCTCCTCCCCAGGACCTCCGTGACCCAGGACAGCTCCTAGGCCGACTGTGCATGCATCTACCTGGACCAGGAATCTCCTACTGAAATCAGGAGAAAAGAGGGGAGACAATCTCTGGAAGATCTGCTGAAGTTGCGAGGCTTGGTGTGAGGTCAAGTGACTGAGATTGGGGGGTTGACTGTTCAGCCATCACTTCAATGCCAGGAACCTCTTCCTCCACTGGTCTCACCAGCCATGATGTTTCTGGAGCTGGACATGATGGTTCTTTCCACTCCTTCAACAAGTTCACATGGTAAGCCTGTGTAGCTTTCTGTTTGTCAGGATGGTAGACTTCATAGGTGGAGGATCCTAGCTGTCGGCTGATGGTATAGAGCCTTTGCCACTTTGCCAAAAGTTTGCTGGTGGATGAAGGCAGGAGAAGCAACACCTTCTGTCCAGGACGTAAGACCCTTTGCTGTGCCTGCTGGTCATACCACCTCTTTTGCTTCTGCTGGGCCTGCAATCGGTTCTTCTCAGCTTCTTCCTGGTACTCAGCAAGCCGACCTCTCATCTGCAGCACGTACTGCACCACACCTTTGGCACTGGATGAGGTCTCTGATGCATCCCAGCTTTTCCTCCGCAGGTCTAGCGGTCCCTGTACGTCCCACCCATACAGGAGTTCAAATGGGGAGAACCCGGTTGACGCTTGCGACACCTCACGATAGGCGAATAGAAGGAATGGTAACCAGCGGTCCCAATCTCTGCCAGTGTCATTCACAAACTTCTGCAGCATCGTCTTCAGCGTCTGGTTGAACTTTTCGACCAGACCATCAGTTTGCGGATGGTAAGGCGTCGTTCTGATGATCCCAAGCTGTTTATGAAAGAGTTTCAGGAGATTAGAGGTGAAATTAGTTCCCTGGTCGGTCAAAATCTGATCTGGGATTCCAACTCTTGAAAACAGCTGGACCAGAGCACGAACTACTGCAGGAGCAGTAATGGTATGCAGTGGAAAAGCCTCTGGAAATCTGGTGGCATAGTCACATACTACCAGGATGTACTGATGACCACGCCTACTCTTCACTAGGGGTCCAACAATGTCCATTGCAACCTTACGAAAAGGAGTGGAGATGACAGGTAGTGGCTGGAGGAGCGCCCGCTCTGATTTACGAACAAGACGAGTCTTCTGGCATGTGGGACACGAAGCACATAAGGCATTAATGTCATTGTACATTGACGGCCAGTAAAAACGTGAGCTGACGCGCATAAATGTTTTGTGACGCCCTAAGTGCCCTGCCCTTGGAATGGTGTGTGCCAAATGGCTGACAAGTGCCCTACAGCTAGTTGGAACTACCAACCGTTGTTTTTCATTACAAGCATACAACACACCATCTTTTAACACAAAAGTTTCTCTTCCTCTCCACTTAGCATGAGTTTGTTCACTCACTCGGAATGCAGCAAGATGGTACGTCAACAACAAAACACTGCTCTCTTCCAGCAGCCATTGTACAGCGCATACAGCGAGAAAACCAGCTGACCAAACGTGATGGAGCTCAGCCTGGGTTGCCAGGTAACGGGCTGTTCTTCTCTGGGGTTGCTAGGTAACGGACAATGCCTGCTGATTTACGACTTTACATTCCAAAGGTAATGTCGTAAATCATTACATTAACTACAAACATATCCCACACACTAAAAACATTAACTTATTGCCAAAAATACTGCTGGCTGTTTTTTTAAGTGCTTGGTTGCAATTAGATGCAGGAGAGACTCAAATGGAAGTACAAATATGTGCAAAATGTGAATTTTGCATAATGTGGTCCCTTTAAGAGTTCATACCTTGGAAACAGACAGAAGAAGGGAGAAAGGTTTGCTCAGACCGTAACACTGGTAACTTGAGCTCGTGTTTCTCTATTTTCTCCTGTTCCAGTTCAAGAATCATCATGCTTGTCGTGACTGAGGTGAAGTCTCAGCTAATGCTAAATCTGCGCGCCGCAGAGGAAAGACTTTAGCTGCTCAACCTTTTGACGACTAGCTAAGCTAGGTTGGTGGAATCAAACAACTCACGCTCTCCTTCGTTGCCTAGCAACGACCTGCTGAGTAAGTTGCACGGCAGCAGTTTCAAGTTTCACCAGTGTGCCTCTTAACTATTTAGAAATAAACGACGGTACAGAGAGAAAACCGGATAACAGGAAAAGTCACGGCACCAGTTTGACAGAACTTCAGATACTTAAAATTTAAAAAAGCAATCAATAATTAACTATATTGACATGAAATGCTTATATGTTGTCATTTTCTCAGCTCTCCTCAGATTTCTGCTCATTTTCCAGACAAAAATAGCGATGGCCCATATTTAAAAGGTTTTATGTTGATTCGTTTTTATGTTGAGGTTTCAATGTACTCTGATAAATGCTGCGAATGTTTGATCTTCAGTACATTTATTTTAATTTCTGATGGTCATTTCTCAGTTTTATGGCTGCATCAGATGCAGATCTGTTCCTGCTTCTGGACAGACCATGACAACGTTCACAAAGCAGCTAAATAAAAATGAACACTCCTGCTTACATGACATATGAAGCAGCAAAACCTTGTGATTAACCTTTAGACTGGTGATACTGAGAGATGTTATAACGACTGAGTAGGAATTAAATCAGTGGGCCCATAAAAGGTTAAGAAATCAAGCAAATCAAACAGGGCCAACATCTGTGTGGTTTTCTGCAGTGAACAGATATCATCATCACCATTTGACATTTATCATCGCAGGGCAAACAGCCTGCAGGCGGCCTACAGGCTCAGTTATGCTTCTCCACTCACACCCACATGTGACAGACACATAAAGCAGGCCACTGAACCACAAATAACTGCCTCAACCGCAACCGAGACAGGGACGGGCGACTGAAGGAGTTTCTAAAGTTAATAAAAGTTGTGAATAACAACAGGATGAGGAGCAGGTTGGAGGCCTGAGTTCATCTGGAAACCTGCCGCTAGCCGATCTGCAGGGAGCTTCTGGAGCGAGCAGCCAGCCAACATCTGGGCCAAAACGATTTTATCTGTTTTGATCATTTTTGTTTTCAGAACATTTAGCGATATAAATCTGACTAGGTCAGGTCAGGCCTGCTGGAAACAGCACAAGCCTAAAAACTGCTGCTCACAACAAAATGCTAATTGGCTTCAGCCTTCGTCGCTGCCTCCGAGCTGCAGGTGTAACCAATTAAACGTCCGATTAAACATCCGATTAAACGTCTGCTACTACAAGTGGTGATTTCATTTCTAAAGACAGAAAGTCGTCCAAAATCAAGCATTAGATCTGGTTTTGTAACACTTTGAACACTGATAAATGACGTCGTCCTTTCTGAGCTCTTCTAGCCTACTTCCTGTTGTCATATAGGGTCTATTTAGACAACTTCTTGATTCAAAATGTCTGCCAGTAATCAGGCTGGTCTCTGAGGAGATGAATTAATCTCACCCTTACAAAAAATGTGGTTAAAGGGGCGGTATTATCTATTTTCCAGACATATAGTTCCATTTTAAAGTGAAATCAAGTAACAGTCTTCAGTTTTTATGAAAATGCAGTATATATCAAACATGATGTAAAATTTGTACTTCACTTCGTAGCTATATCTGGCGTCTTGAAATTGATCTCTGTCTCTTTAAGAATGTCATACCCTACCCAGGGGTCTGCTAATAGCTGCTGCCACTAGTCTGGAGGAGCTGAAAAGGGGAGGAGCTTGGCTGGGGACTGAAGCTTCAAGGTGGAGCTTTGCAGGTACAAGCGTTAAGGCACCACAAATGGTTTCCATGGAAACTGAAGGATTTCTCAAACATGCATGAAAGAATCAAAGCAACACTCCAGGTACGTTTTTAATGAGACAATGACATTATAACTAGGAGCTGAGACTTCAACGGGTTAATTTTGATTAATTACGTAGATTTTAATACGTTAAATTTTTTTTAAAGCAGTTAATTGTGTTTTTTTTAACATGAGCAGAACCTTTGTGTTTATGTGTTTCTGGTACGCCCCTAAGTCTGACGCACAAGCAACATCCGCTAACAACAGCGATGGTCGACGAAGCTGCTGGGGATTAAAATCAGCTTCACTTCAAAACCCAATCAGAATGGATGCTGCAAAAGACTACTGTCGTGTTCAAGTTGTGCTAATAGGAGTTAGCCTAGTAGCGAAGCATTTCAAGCATAAAATAACATCTCAATGCTAACATGTAAGAGCAGCACATACGCTAACACTGGTGTTAGCATCAACAGTCCACATTTCTACCAACGTTCCATAAATATCATATTAACTATAAATATCTTTGTTTATGAGTTAATATGTCTATTTATTCAATAATTGGTCCTAGATTATTACTTATTTTGTAAATATATGGTTTTGATTAAAATGCAAATTATTAATTATATACCCTGAAAGTAACCTGATTAAAATTTGTAATTGAGTCCCACCTCTAATTAAAACATGACATAAAGCTCAAAAAAGCTAATTTTTGCATAGTATCCTACCTTTAATCGTATTAATTCATGAAAGGTGACGATTTTTGCAGATTGTTTTTCTTAAATAAATCATTTCCAAACTGCCTTTTTATCTATTCAGGTTATCTTTCCTTTATGTTAAAGCAACTACATTTTAGTTTAAGGATAAAATAGGTAATAGCTAATAGGTACTCTGTCTTTTTTCTTCCAATGGCTTCTTCAAATCTGAACAAGAGTTGGACGTATTTGCTAATTAAAAGGTTAAAGTTGTTGTCTGAAACATGGTTGCCTAACGACGCAAGCAAGCGAGTTGTTCTGGTTTTCAGGTGGGCATGACTGTAAAGCCGCCTTGGGGAAACAGGCTGAGCAGCAGGCGTTGGAAAGACGAAACCAGAGACCCACTCCTCAGTTTTCTTCTCACTTCATGGAAAACCTACACACACTGACCTGTGCCTACGGTTTCACTGTAAAAGGCCATTTCTGCATAAAAGGAAACAAAATAAAAACAAAAAGACGAAATCGGTAGGAGAACAATTGAGTTTTGACATTTTAATAACTGGCATAAGAAATGCGTGCGGACCTACAACCTCCAAACACCCACAGAGAAGCAGAGGTCATAAATCACTTGATCATTATCCAGTTTTGAGCGACTGCTAAATGCTGGTCTTTCTTTCACTTTCACAGGCATTTTTAACAGAAGCTACAAACAACGAAAATGAAGCAACAAGAGTCTTAAATCTACTATAACTGGTCAAAGATGATTCAGAAACTTGTCTTCATCAGATAAACCCAACTGGAAACTTTACTTTAGCCTGTGGTTTGTTGCATTTATTATTCAGCAACTAGAATGTGTAATTAAATATTTAGCTGTAAGCAGTAAGCAGTGAACGATCTAAATATGTCATTTCATGATGATGAGTATTTATTAAAAGCAGCAGGCCTCTCTGGTAGATAACGGCCTCCGCGTTATCTGATTAAAAATCTGCCTGTCTTGAGTGCGTTTTGACTCAGACCGAACTTGGCCTCGAGTCACATGGCTGAAGGTGGAAAATAAAAGGTGACTGGAGTTATTTTAAAGGGTGGAAACATCAAGATAAAGGTTGTGTTCTGAAGGGTCTTAGGTCAGCTATTTATATCCATGTTTGTATCTGGGCCTTGACACGCTGAGCTGGGTTTCTCAGAATTCACATCTCTGACCCACTGTTTGACACACACATGATAAAACAGACCTGCTTTGGCACTTCAGGCATACCGTACACTGAACAGAAGAACACAGATGATTGAACTTTTAAAAAATGTTGTTAGTTTGTGACGAGTATTAATTGTATTAAGTTTATTAAGTTGTCATGTTAAACAAACGTAAATAAATTAAGTTTGACAAAATACATGAAACAAATAAACTGAATTTTTTTGAGCTTCAATTCCCTTTTTTCAGTGTAGAGCTGGTTACCTACATGTGTCATGGCAGATTTACTCTGCAAAAAGGAAACATAAAGAAGTCTGGATTTAATCTTAAATCCAGACTACATCCAGCATCAAAGTAAACCGACTGCCAGTGACTATCAACCATTTGGATAATTTGTGTTAGAGGTAGGACTGGGCAATATGGCTGAAAAATATATCGCAGTATAAGCATTTCATATCCCTGGATATTGATCGTTATTGATTAGTTTTTGTTTGAATTATCCAAAATACTGCCACACTGGTGATGTGACCTTTCTTCTTTAAACCACATTTCCTCTTGAGCTGCTGTTCTCATTTTTCACCCCACTCCAACCTTTTTTTATTTTTTAGCAGTTTACGGTTCGGTGGTGAAACCTGAAACTGCCCACACACACTCTCAGACGTACCGTGTGCATTCTGTGGACCGCGCTCTGTCCACGGACAGTTCAAAGTTCATATCGGCGCGAACCGATTGCCTACATTTTCAACAATCAGAATGGATGGTAACATGTTTGATGAGCTAGTTGAGTGCCTGTCCAGCTGCTTCACTATCAGGGCTGCCGACAGGGCCGTTGTAAACAACAGTTTTAGTAATCGAGTAATCTATCAATTACTCATCAATCAATCAGATAAAAAATTTCATTAAATATTGGCAAACACAATAGTGTTAATAAGAAAATGCCTGTACTCCAGTTTTTCATTTATGTATTCATTTTCAGTCAATTTAATAGATGAACTCTCACTTTTTTCTAGCCATTTATAGCTTTTGTGTCCTTGTTAGCGACAGGATCTTTGGTAACTCTGTCACATGTAAACAGACTTTTCTTTAACTTGCCATCCGTAGCTGCGCTGCCGCAGTAGAACAATCCAATTAATTAAATGAAACCTGGAGATGTAGATTTTATTAATTTAATGCAAAGGGCAAAATAATGCAGAAAAACCGTTGAAGAACAACTCAAAGCCACTTTTTGTTCTTGAGCTCTCTGTTAGCTACTATACATGGGCTAGTTGCCATAGCAACTGTGACCGTGACAGTGGTAAATGTATTTTCCGTTTTGTCTGTAAAGCCATGCTAACCATCAGCAACAGCAGGCCACTGTGTTCCATCTACTCTATGAGTCTCCGCTCCACCTGCACAAATACACCTACCGCGCACTTCTCTGCCGTTCGGTCCAAACCAGGCTGCAGCTCCGGGAGGAGAAAGGCTCCAGTGTTCCAGGCATCACGCCTGGCATTTCAAAGATGCCTATCGCCCCCTGGAGAACGACAAAAACCCGGACATTATCACCTGTCAATGAAATCCCCCTCAGACCGAACTTGGACGTCATGCTATTATGACTTAGCATTCATAGGCGGAAATGGAAGTGTGTTCTTCTTCTTTTCTAATGTGGAAGATCGCAAGCAACTTTCAGGTGCATACCGCCCCCTACTGAACATCTGAGTGTAGCATCAACACATCAATTAAATTGTATTTTTAAATTTTGTATTATGAAGATAAATAAATAATTCTTTCCTTAATCTATAAATATTCACTATATTTTCTTTAGTTCCTAATAAGACTCCATTCCTGTCCTGTCATTATTATTATTTCTCTCAAACTCTCCCTTCCAGGCTCATATGTTTTACAATTCATCAATACATGTTCCACATTTTCTTTTGCTTCACATTTATCATTACTTTTTCCTCCAAATTAGACAAAATATGTAATTTAAATTGGTATGACATACTCTTAATCTCATCATTTTTTCCATTCTGCTTCACTGATATTTTTAACAAACCCTGACTTTTGTATTTTAAATAAATCCCTTCCTTTCTTATCTTCGTTTCACCTTTTTTAACCATAATTACATTTTTTATTCATTCCTTCCAATCCAAATAAGGCCTCCCTCCCACAAACACTCCTTTTTTATTAGAAGAAACATTTGTGAAACACCTAAAGCATACAGAAAAATTTCTTTTTACGAAATGCATTTAATAAATTCTGAGTCTTTAACATTTCACAGTGAGATTAATCAATTGGACGTACACATCTCCTGTAGATTATCCAAACCTTTCTGGGGATCGTGTAGTGATCCTGAAGTACTTTTATGCAGTAGTAGAGCCACATACCGGGGTTTTGTTTTACTGAATTGTTATTTATTTGTTTACTGGAAGTGAGTTTTGTTGTTGGACATAAATTTGTTTGGAAAAAGAATTCAATTCCGATAGATGGTAGCCATGGAGATTAAATTATTTCTCAAACATGTAAGGAACCAACATGGCACGAAGTGGACAAGTGAAGCTAGCCGACGACGAAACACCAAATGCAGCCGTTTCATCCATTTTAAACCCGAAGATTGGTTAAAAACCTAATGCAGTAAATCACAGCGGTTGCTATTCTACTGATGGAAAGCTATTCATTCCTTAAATTAAGCTCTTACCTTGGTGGAAAAGTACAAGTTCTGAAGTTGAGCAAATGCAGACGAACATTTCCCGTAAATTGGAACAAGCAAGCTTCCTGGTTGGGTACCTAAAGGCTGATTCGCGAAAACGGAACAAGCTACCGATCTTTTCCGAAAATGGACACAGTTCACAGTGTTACAGTGTTATCATTGTAAGCATTTTAATTATTGAGTTAGGGCAGGTCAAAAGTAGTCTATGATAATTGGATGCAGCAGAAGGACTGCTAGGATCCTAACTTCAGGGTCGCGCTGTAACTAGTTTTTGCTCATTTCAATCTTAAAATGACGGGATGATTCATGTTCGTCGGGATTTGTGAGTGTTTTAAATTACATTTCAGAATATAAATGCAGTTTAATATCTCAACTTTATGAGTTTCATTTTTAAGGGACTTTTCGACTCCTTCGCCTGTAGTAGTGGTCAGTTTCTAATCCAATTTAGTCCGTAACTTTAAAAACGAGATAATTTTGCTATTAAGCGTTTAATACTCTTTTATTACATATGCCAACTCTGTTTCGGGATTTTAATTTTCTCTGGTCTCTGGAGCTCTCGAGTAGATTTGAACCCGCCCCCACGTGACGTTGTTCCGGTGAACACCGGAAAGAGGGGATCTTTCCGAAAATCTCCGCTGTTTCGTGGAAAGTAGTTCGTAGAATGTAAATAAATTATTATCAAAACTGAAAAATACGGAACGCTTCACGAATTTGCGTGAACGGGAAGCATTATTCTGTCTTCCATTTGAGTTCCAACGTTCCAATTAGGGAGCCAATCAGCGTCCCGGATTCACCTCTGAGGCTCCGTCCAATCAAATGGCCCGGTTGTTCCAATTTCGAGAATCAAGGTTGAGGCACCCAATCAGAAGCCTCGCTTGTTCCAATTCACGGAAGACGTTCGGGTATCATCGGATATTTCGTCTGTCACCGACAGTGCGAGTTCGTCCTCCCGCTCCTCTTGCTCCTCCGGCCCTGGCTCCAGCTCCAAATCCAGCTTCCACTCTTCCTGCTCTTCCTCCTGCTGCCACACCTGCTCAGCTGCTGCCTCCTCCTCCAGGTCTGCCAGGACGACGGCGTACAGGAGGAGGAAGGCGGCTGAGGCTGCCGCCGCCGGAGAGCTGGTCCCCACCAAGCGGCAGCAGCAGAAACTGCGTCTGCATCAGCTGTGGGTAGCCGAAGAGGCTGGACACAGGACACACCACCCTCAAAAAAGTGTTGCGTTTAATTAATTAATTCTAGTAAAGATAACATGATTTTGTCACATTTTAACCTAACGAAATAATTTTACTTTGTGTGTACACAACAAAATTTAGCTAAGTGGATTAACACACCGATACCTCTATTGGCCATAAGGGGGCAGATCGGTGGTGTGTCGTCCTGCGCCTCTTCTGGGCGGAGGAGGGTGGAGGAGTGGAGACTGGCTGTCCGGTCTTCAGCCTGATCTTCAGCCTGATCTTCAGCCTGGTCTTCAGCCTGATCTTCAGTTTGGTCTTCAGCCTGATCTTCAGCCTGGTCTTCGGCCTGATCTTCAGCTTGGTCTTCGGCCTGATCTTCAGCTTGGTCTTCGGCCTGATCTTCAGCCTGGTCTTCGGCCTGATCTTCAGCTTGGTCTTCGGCCTGATCTTCAGCCTGGTCTTCGGCCTGATCTTCAGCCTGGTCTTCGGCCTGATCTTCAGCTTGGTCTTCGGCCTGATCTTCAGCCTGGTCTTCGGCCTGATCTTCAGCCTGGTCTTCGGCCTGATCTTCAGCTTGGTCTTCGGCCTGGTCTTCAGCTTGGTCTTCAGCCTGATCTTCAGCTTGGTCTTCAGCCTGGTCTTCAGCCTGATCTTCAGCCTGGTCTTCAGCCTGATCTTCAGCTTGGTCTTCAGCCTGATCTTCAGCCTGATCTTCAGCCTGGTCTTCAGCCTGATCTTCAGCTTGGTCTTTAGCCTGATCTTCAGCCTGATCTTCAGCCTGGTCTTCAGCCTGATCTTCAGCCAGCCAGTCGGTTTTTGATGAAGCAAACTGCTTTATAAAGAATTTTAATTCTCCCCACTGCTGTTTTTCATATCCGTGGCAGTGGCGTCTGATCAAAACTTTTTAAAAATGTAAAGATTATATACTTTACTGCTATTCTACTTTTGTTTTGTTTGCTTTTGTTTTAAATTTATTATATAACTTTATAGAAGAATAAACAAAGTCAATAAACTACAACCAGTACAAATAAAATGTATTATCATTGTTGTTAGTTTTGTTTACTCTTTTGGGCTCAAATTTATTCAGGTTTATTCTCAGTAGGATTTTCTTTCAAAACACTTCAATAAATGAAGTAAAAGCTGATTAAGGTAAAGCAAAATACGCGTTTCAGTAAAAGTCTCTGGATAGATGTTCTACTTATTACAAAAGATTGGTTATCAAAAGACAAATATTTTCTGCTTTTATCTGAATTTTAAAAAACAAACATGAAGCATATATCCCCCAAAGGTAAAACATCGAGAAATAAGTAATTCATTTTTAATATTTTAACACAATAACGTGTTAGCCTCTGCTGGCCTCTAGTGGTGATAATAGCTAACTGCAGGTCTGAACTTCTAGTTATGCTATAGGAAATATATTTGTGTTGTTACAATATTACCAGTTTAGATATATTGTAACCTGAAAGGACTAAAGCAGATATAAGTAGTTATTATTTTTATTAAATATGGTTGTTCTTCCCACATGAACGAAGGGAATTACTTTCCTACTAAAAAAAATCCAGATCTTCCACTTAGACTTTGGAAAATATTCCAAAGCTAATTTCCTACATTTATCCAAAAGTACTCACATTTTCTGAAGTACAAGAACTTACATGACAAAATATTCTAGTAATAGTAAAAGTACAGGTTGGACTGTTTTACTCAAGTACAGTAAAAAAAAAGTACAAGTATAAAAAGTAATTTTCATCTTAAAGAATACAAAATTACTTTCGATAAGTCTAAAATACCTAAAAAGTTCTAGTCATGCAGAATACTTTTTTTTCTTTTGCTGACAACATGCACTGTGTTGGTATAAGAATATTAAAAAAATACTTATTCTGTCTAGTTTTCCTTCAAACAAATCTCAGTCAGGATCATTTAGATCCCACAAAGCGCAGCGCATTCGTCACTAATCGTTATTGGAGCCAAAAACATGGAAGGATTTTTAAAAATACGGCTACAGATGGGGAATATCTGCGTCCGAATATGTTCCTCTGTTTGTGATGTTACTCAGGTTAATGTTGTCTTTCTCATGAACCAGCGTGTTGCTGTGCTTTGGTTGCATATGGAGAGCCATTCAGCCAAAATTAAATAAGTAAAGAAGTAATTTAATTCGTTATTTATTTATTTATTTATTTATTTATTTATTTATTTATTTATTTATTTATTTATTTATTTATTGTTCATATTTATTTTATTTATTTATTTAATCTTGGCTGAAATGTCTCTCCATAGTTGCATATGGACAATTTTCTGTCCTGTTTCGGTAATTTGCTCCCAGGTGAATCCTGAGATGAATTAAGTGTTTGGAGCAAGACATTGGCTTTTGTAGGTATTTTTTGCTATGTGTACAAATTGTTCTGAGAAATGCACTTACTGTTTTGCGAATGTCGAAAATGAAAATAAGAGAAATGCGTCAAAGCGACAGTTTTATCTGTTGGTACGCGCTGGACCAGCAGGGGGAGCCAAAACACAAGGATTCGTCTCTCCTGGCGCCACATTGTCTGTTTCTCAGTAGATGTGAATTTTGCATTAGTTTGTTTGTTTGGTTCCAGATGTTGGAGAGGAAAATTTAAGAGCTGCTGAAATCTTCTGATATTATATAGACATTTTTCTCACTTCCAGATTTTTAGTTTCTTTCATAAATTTACTTAACATTTTTTTTCTATATTTATCTCTATTTCCAGAATTTATTAATTATGCTTTTGTCTTTTTATTTATTTTTGCTTTCAGCTTATTAAATTATTGTTGCAGGTATTTTTTGTGTTTTATTTACTATTCTATTGTTGTTAATGAAGTTAATGTTTTGATAATTATTTATCTTCTTATTAATATTTTTATTGCTTCCTTTTTCTTAAGCAAGTTTATATGTACATTCTTTTTTTATCAGTAATCTTCTTATGCATCTATTAGGTTTCTTATTATTCACTATTTTTATTTTGTTTTTTAAACTGTAAATATTTACTTATTGTATATTATGTACTATATATCTATTTATTTTCATTAGGAATTTTTATTATGATAATTTTTTTTGTATTTTATCTCTTTTGTGGTTGTTCATAAAACATCTGAAATCTCCTTCGGTGTTCATAAAACAGAAAAACCACATGGTTACTGTACATAAAACTGTTTTATTGGAGCAAAGTTTGTCATAACTAGCTGTGTAAACATCAGCAGCTAAATCTGGGAGTTTCTTTCATTCAGCCTTTTAGAAACTGAAAACATTATGATGTCATGCCGTGCATATTTCTGAGCTGACCAATCGCAGAGCTGTTGATTTACGTTAGTATTACAGTGTGCATATCCCCCACCAGCTATTGTGACACTAATCTGCCAAGACTGTGTGACCTACTTCTGCTGGTCGCTCCTGCAGGCAGGAGAGTCACCGTACAATCGGTGCAAGGCGCCTCCTGGCAGGAGCGATGAATGAAACTGCAGCCCAGGTCACTGTGCTTCGGGAAACCTGTGGTTTGGTTCGATATTTCTTAACAGAACACTGCACACTAAAAGTAATTTTTTTCTGTTTCATGTTATGGCTTTAGCAAATAAAGTCAGAGAAAACTAATCAAAATCTAAAAACCTTTTACGTTAGAAATGAAAAGTTTCTTTACCAGCAAAATTTATGAGCAATACCAGATTTTCTGTTAAAAGAATATATTTTCTGTGCATTTGACTGAATGCAAATCAAGATGTAAATAAAAGTAGCGTTACATCCAATTGTTCAGCCAACGACTGGCTGAACAATTTGATGCAAATTCCACTTTACCATGTTAATAAACAACAACATAAAAGCAAAATTTTTCTTTCCACTTCTACTATAATAGATAATTATTCATGTTCTGCAACTTGGGAAATAACTAATGCTGTGAGGCTTGCTAGCCACTAGCATGCTAGGCTAGCTTCTGCTGACAGGAAGGACAGTGACATATTAAATTAAAGTGTCTTTCAAACTGAGTAAATACTCAACAGTTAATAGAGCCAACTTCACTGAGCTGTAATTTCCACATTCTGTGCTTACAATAGTAACTTATTTCTATAGCACTAATTCACGTCTCATCATCTCAAAGCATTTTACAAAAACAGTAATTTCACTTCAATCACATACATTCCAACTGATGCTAGCCATCAACCATTGCATCAAGTTCAATTAATTATTCAAATCAGTTTAAAACATTAGATAAAAACAACATTTTTATGTCCTTGCCACCTGGAGACAAAGAGGAATTATCTCTGTTCTTGCAAAAACTTAGAGAACGCCACCAAAATAAATGGTCAAAAAGTGAGTTGAAACATTTTAAAAGCTTCTCAGCAAGGGTTTGATTGCAGTTATGTCAAAAAATACTTTTTTGACATAACTGTAAAAAAAAAACAACAACTATTTTTTAGCTAGCGCTAATGCTAGCTTGTATGTGAAAAGGAAACAGTTGGGATTTGATTTTTGTTGTTATTTTTCATTGGTAGAATCAAAAATAATTGTTTAGCTAAAAAAAAAAAATCTCCAACTTTGAAAACATGGTTTTATCTCCAGCTGTGTTGTATAAAGTTTCAGAAGTTTAGCGTCTACAGTCTAATAGTTATAAACGTTGCAGAATTGGTAGTTTTATTTAAATTTAAATGTTCACCAAGCGTTTGTAAAAACACGTTAAATTCATGAAACATGAAAGGTTACAAAGTTTACATGTGAAAATTCTTAACTCAAAAATTCAAACTCAAGAGCACGTTGACAGTTTACGAAATAAGATGTACTTTTATTTTGAAATCTACCTACCACGTTTCAGTTTATGTGCCTATCATGCTCCAAGTGATGATGTGACATAAATCATGCATGACTGACCTAAATTATCTTCCTTCATTACAAAGTCGGTATTTCTTCTTTAGTGTTATTTTTTATGTGTGTGTTTATTTTTTGTTTGTGACCTTGTTTTTAAATTTCACACTTTATTGGGTGAACAACTCACGTTGAAACAGTAGATTTATATTCATGAGCTGGACCGGTCCATGTTAGCTAGAGAAGAAAACGGGTCTGTCAAGCTAACACATAAAACCAACAGAAAATATGTGAAGGTTCCTTTAAAATAAAAGCTTCGGACTTGGACGAATTTCCAAAAAATGCCAAAAAAAAACTTTCTAAAGTAAAATTGTTAGTAAACAGTGAGATATGTTTACAACTAATGAAGTGTTTTGATAATTGGTATTTAAAACCAAAGTATTGATCTTATGTTATTATTGAGCCAATATTGCTGACTTACTATTGATATTATCAATCTTTTGGATCAATCCGTCTTTTCTACAACTGCACACTATTACATCAAACAATAAGCTGGTTATTTTAAAAAAAAAATTTCTTAATTTGCATATTTTAATGTTTTTCTAATATTGTATTACAAATGATAAAATTATATATATTTTTTAAATATTAAAATGTGTGTAAAATCACTATCATCATCATTACCTTTACTAAAGGCACAAGAAGGCCTAAATAAGAAAATATATTTAAATACTAATAAGCAATATAAAAAGAAAGTACAAAAATCACAAATATGAGTCACAGATTTTTAAAAAATGCCAATTGTTCCATATTCTGGACTTAAACCTGACTGAGCTTTGTGAAATATCAGTTAGTGTCAGGATAACGTATCAGTCAAGCAGCTTTGTAATTCAGCTTGAATACAATTTCCCTACAAGAAGTGCCCATCTGCATCAACGTACGCTTCCACTGAGGTCAGGGGCCGCGCAAAATCCTTCACAGAGCCGCAAATGGCCCCCGAGCCGCAATCTGGACACTGCTGCTCTAAACAAGTCCTTTTTCCAAACGACTCTTCTTCGGTGATTTCGGTGGCTGCTGGGTTGAGCTTTACTTTGAAGGGCACAACCGGAAGTGCTCCAACCGTAATGGCGGAGTAAGTCGAGGCAGAAGGAGCGGCCGGTTCCTCCTCCTCCTCCTCCTCCTCCTACTCCCAGCAGCCACACCGTTTCACTGAGAGCTTTTCTTCTCAGCAGCAGCAGCGGGATCCTCTGACTGCACACACCGGAGACTGATTACGTTAAAGAGCCTCTCACGGCTGGACGAACACGGACCGTTTCCTCGGTTATCCCTCCCCACCCTCGCCTCTTTGATTTGGGCTTTTTCTCTCCCCCCCCCCCTTTTCGCCGGGTTTTTGTTTTTTTTTTATTTTTCGAACCTGTGACAGTTTCTCCGCGGCGCACTGAGGTTTCCTGTGCTGACATGGTAGATTATCACGCCGCCAACAACCAGTCTGCCGGCGGGGCGCAGACCTACATGGAGCAGGAGAACGACTGGGACCGGGACCTGCTGCTGGACCCGGCCTGGGAGAAGCAGCAGCGGAAGGTAAGGCAGCCCGAGTCGGGGCCCAGCTGAAAGAAAATGGACGTGTGGGGGTCAGAGACCGAACACGGGCCTCGGTGAAAGCCCGATCCCTCTGTGAGATTTAAACCAGCTTTCACTCTTCTGGAAAACCCAGTTTCCATTTTCGTTGCTCCTCTTTTTGCGCCTCTCCGAGCGGAAACGGACCCGGATTGTTGGTAGAAACCGAAGCTGAGATTGTGCGGAGCTGTTCGGCCTGATGGTGGCACATCAGGCGGGGTTTGTGTGGAGGGCGGCCGGTTCCGCTGGCTCCAGCCTGGTTCTGCTGTTCGTCGAGGTTCTGGAGGATCCGACCGATACCAGTTGGTGGAATCGAGCCGAACCCGCCAAACGGACCATTTCACCACTTTAAATCGGTTATAGTTCTCATTCCGAATTACTTCAATCTGGCAAAAACCAATCTGGACCAAATTTTAAGTTTTACTCTCTTTATGAAACGTAAATCTCGGTTTTTCAAGGTTTAATTGGCTTTATACCACTGCTTCAACCCATGGTAGATGTTTTTTAAAATCATAGTTTTGATCCGTATTGCTGAAGCTTCAAAACGTGTTGGACCCATTTAGATTGTGGACAACAGACATTTTTTTAATCTGTGAGACATTCCTTCCAAAGAATGATTCGAACGATTCAGTTAATCGAGATTGATTGAAATAATCGTCAACTAATTTAGTCACCAGTTAATCATAAAGTGGCTGCACAGACTCAAAAAAGGCCTTTTACTGAAATAATAACACACAGAGCAGAAAGTGAGCAACAAAAACTGAACAAAAATTATACATTTTACAAATAAGATTAAAAATAAATAAAGATTTGTCTGTAAACAGGTTCAACATATAACTCCTTTAGCTTCACTTGGTCCAAATTATGTAAAAAGTCTCCCTTTGCTGTTCAATTATTATTTTATAGTATATTTTTAGCTGCAGACGCAAGTGTTCACTAAAGAGATGCTGTGGTTTTGCCAATAACACGCTTATGTTACTACAAAGAAGTTGAGTTATTGGTTTGTTTTAATGCATCTCTAATATTGTGCCAATTCTTGTAGTCAGTTGTGAGAATTATCTGTTACTAATAAAATTACTAGCTGCAGCCCTGTTTGAATGTTTGTTGGTAATCTGGACCATTTTGGATCAGTTCCAGTACCAAACCCACGAAACGTAAAGAAGTCCTGCATTGACTGGTCGATTCCAGACGACTGAACCAGAACAGGATGAAAAACTTCACAGCTCACAAACTGAGTTTAATGACTTCTTAACGAGCAGATTGTCCTGCTGGGGTGGATTTAGTCGGCCCACATTCTTCAATAAGGTGTGAAACAGCCCTCGGTTGAGGCGCAGGATACCTGTAAAGCCGCTGGGGTTTTGGTCGCTCCGGTTTGGAGACGTTGGGACCTAAAACTGGGCTGAGACGTTTTTTTCTTCTGAAGCAGAGCTGCTGGGCGTAAAGTCGTGTCTTCTGACACGCCGACTTCTGGTTTAACTGCTCATTTCATTCCAACAACAGAAGAATGAAGGAACATCGAACCATATCTGAGCTGGTTTCCCCTCCGTGTTCTCATACCTTAAACTCATCAAAACCTTTTTTTTCACTCTGCTGTTCAGAAGGGAGTGTTCCCAACGCATTGTTTAAATAGGCTGCATGCCTGTTTGGTGGTGTGACCACATGCCAGGCATCTTCACGTGTGTTTTTTTTTTTTTTAACTTTAGCTGCCACACATTCCCGTCCTGTGCTGGACTGGGTGGGCGTTGTTTGCGCACGGACTCATTTAGTCCTCAGAGAGGAAAAACTCACCTTAGAAATGATTAACGGAGCGAAGCCTGCGGTTCGAACCCAGAGAGCAAATTCCTCGCAGGGTTTGACGCTCGGGGGGGGGGGAAAAAGGAGGGAAAGTCTCAGGGTTCATACAGGTGCTTGAATTTCAATCGGGTGTTTTCAAGGTTTGGAAGGTGGTTGATGTTCAGACTGCACAGCTTTGTAGTGAAGTGCAATCTAATGTTTTAATAAAGGCTTAAATGTGTAAAATATTTTACAGTTGAAACCAGATATTTTCACACGTCAAATAAAAAGACACAGATGCTTTTTTTTTTCTTCTTCTTTCTGTCTGAAGTCAGATCAGATTAAACTTTTCTTTTAGGTCAGTTGGAATCAACAAAATTATTTCTATTTGCTAAAAGCCAGAAAACATGAACATGTTTGTTTTTTTTATTTTGCAACTTTCTTTGCGTGTTGAATTTTAGGATTTAATTTGAGCAGGAAGGTCATTTACCTCGACATAATTTGTTTGGACTGTTTGAATGTGAATAATATTTACTTTCCTAATGGCTAAAGTTTGAAACCTTCCCTTGAAAATACTCAAAGTTCTTGAATTTGACTGTGGGAAGAGTGTGTGGACACTAAGACACAAGGTGAACATGAGTGTGGGAACGTTTTTTTTTTTTTTGTTTCCTGCACAAAAAGGTCAAACTCAAGTTGTCAACTTTCAGGTTTCCTTGAGCAACGTTTCCCAGCAGCCTGGAGCTGCAGAACCGAGCCCAGCCGGGTCCACTTAGCTGCACTTTATTACAGGCGAAGCTCCCCCTCCTGACAAACATGTCATTAAGCCGTTTTTGTTTTTTTTGTTCCTCTCCTCTGCCATCGCCGCTTGAAGAGCCGCCACAAGCTGAAACATGTCGTATTACGGCGCGATGCCACCGCCGGGTTTTCCGCACGCCGGTCCCGATTCTGACGGTTGTGCTCCGAGTGATTCCCATGAAGGAGGTCCGAATTACAGCTCCGGTTGTTCAAAAAATGTCCTAATAATTCAGGGCTGCAACTAACCATTATTTTAGTAATCGATTAATCGTTTCAGCCTTTCTGTAAGTTCAGTGTGAAACGGGAGAAAATCGTCCGTCTGGAGGATTTTCTCCCTCGTTTCAGTGTTTTCCTCCGTCTGCATGGCAGCTTGGCCAATCCTGAGTGTTTTAGGCGACTAAATCACAACCAGTCAGTGCAAAATGTCTCGGTAAAGTGTGAACTGTCTGTGTCTCACAGTCTGCTCCATCAGGAGAGAGAGAGAGACACAGAAACCCAGCTGAACGAGGCGCCAATTTCCCAAAGATGATCTTGAATAAAACATTATTTGCATATCGAGCAAACAAAAAAAAAAAAGTAATTTGCAGGAAAGTTTCAGAAAATCTGCAGAAAATAATCCAAACGTTATCTCAAAGAATGTCTTTAAATCTGACTCTGCCATCTGTGAATGAGTTAAAAAGTGACAGATTATCATCTCCAGTGAGAGAAGAGATAAGCTAACAATGTTCTGACCTCTGCTTGCGCTTTTTAAACATTTGTTACCAACGCTGGGAGACGGAAATGTTTCTAAATGTTAGCTTGTACTTTCTGATGGCCTTGAGTCGCCTCTGGTGCAGCGGGGTCAGAGGGCCGCTCTACCGGGCCCATCACCTACGCTTCCTGCTGCAAAACACTCCGGATTTTATTAAAATGAGGCTTTGTGCATCCAAACCTGAACACACTGCAAAAATACAAAATACCACAAAGTATTTTTGGTCTAATTTCTTGTGCAAATATCTTAGTTTTGTCTCATTTCAAATTTACTAACTTGCAAGCAAATTTTCAGCAACATATCGGAGTTTGTTTTGGTAAATAATTCCTTAATATTAATGGAGCTTTGGCTCCAGCACCAGTGCTTCATATTTCATGGAGCTCCAGAGTTTTGGATCCCAAACTCCAGGTTCTCCAGCCGTAACTGGGAGCTCTGGAAAGGCGAGCGACTCCATCCTGTTTGCTGAAGCAGCTTCCTGCCTCCCCGTCCTCTCCGCCACGCTCTCATTTTTGATGCATTGTTTGCGAGGTGGGCAGTGAGACACAATGTTTGTTTGTTCTTTTTGCCGCCCACTCTGGCAAGCTTTCCCCATTTGGCTCGGGGCGAGCGGCGCTTCCAAACGGACCCGGCCGTTCCTCCGAGCGCCGCCCGCTGCAGCAGGCGCGCTCGGCCCGGTGAATTAATGGTGATGCAACAGATTGGGCGTGTCAGAAAGAGGAGAAAAGCTTTCAAAGTGTGAGCTGGGCACCTTTGCTGTGAGATCCTGATGGTGAAGCAGCGGCGCCCGCCCGCAGGACGCTTGGCCCGCCCGCAGGACGCTTGGCCCGCCCGCAGGACGCTTGGCCCGCCCGCAGGACGCGCGGCGGCTGCATGGAGCATCTTTAACTGCATGGATCAACAGAAGCGACTGCGTGTTCACACACCTCCAGATCTACTTCCTGTGCATTAAGCAACAGGCTGTGAACATAAGGTTCAGCTTCTTCTCTAAACGTTAGAGGAAGTAAAACTGTTAAATTCACGTTTCAACGTTTTTCCTGCTTCATTTCAAAGTATTTCAATTGCAAAGGCTGTTACTGCAAAAGCACCGAATTTTACCAAGTATTTTCTTTAGTTTCTACTGCAAATATCATTTTATACCTAAAATAAGACAAAAGTTTTCATCAAGATATCACAGCTTGATTTAGGTCGATTATTCTTAAATAGTTTTAAAGTGCTGGTTCCACTGGCAGATTAATTCACTAATCAGACATGTTTTCCATAAGTGAAATAATCTGCCAGTAAAGCAAGGATTTTTCATCAACATTAAGGAATTATTGACTAAAACAGGCTACTCTGTCTTGCTGGAAAGTTATCATAAGTTAGTTTTCATATTTTCACAGGAAACTGGACAAAACCACTTGGTGAGATTCTGTCTTTGTAACGTGGACTCGGCCTGTAACCAGGTTATTTTCTCTGCATCTGTTTTGGCTTTTGCAGTTTAGTTTAGTAGTTAGAAAATGGTAAAAATGGAGTCAGCAGAATTGGAGGCGATTTTCTGAATATTCAGCCACAGTATGACGGTTATGATGAGCTGCAGAAGAGAAATTTGGTTCAGTTTTTTAGCTTTTGCTCAAACAAAATGTCAGATGAGTTCCTGATTGTTTGTTACTGGGATGAATAATCCCAGTAAGTTTCTCCTGCTTCTCGTTTACAAGCAGCTTTTCAGTAAAACATAGTTTTCCCTTTTCCTGTGGGGCGTTTGGGAAGAAACATCTGCCCCGCTGGAGGCACCGGCGGCCCCAGCTGATCCCAGGTCAGCTGTTGGAAAACCCTCCGGACCGATCCGGGTTCTGCTGGCCTGAGCAACGCCCCGGTCCGGTCCGACGGAGGCAGGAATGTCGCTCCGCTCCCCCTGCTTTTGTGTCTCTGTTCTGCCCCTGGCTTCGCTCAGAGGAAACATTCCTTTGGTGGGCTGCAGGGCCGAAACGGGGGGTGGGGTGGCCTGGTTCTGCACGGCAGCAGGAGAACGGCTAGCAGAGCTCAGATTGGGTCTGGATCCCGTAAAAGCTGCAGAACTCAGAGCTCCGTTTGCAGAGAATCAGCTGCCGATCTGATCGTTCACTCAGGATTAGCGAGCGGCATTTCCTACCGACCAAGAATTTCCTGCTGGTCGGCAGCCAGCGGCCTGCTGATGCCGTTAGCTTCCACTCCAGCTTCTCTTTTTTTTTTGCTCATTCAGCGCACAGCCAGTTTCTCGGTGCGTAAAGTATGTCGAGCTCGTTCTGGTCGACGCGTCCTGCTTGAATCCTGGGGAAGAGTTTGGGCTTTGTTGGAAAGCGGCGACACAAACGGATGTCTGGTTGGGCGTGGCAGCAGAAGACGGGGCTTGATTGGGTTTAGAGTGAAACCAGGTGTGCAGCTTTTTTATTTTAATGCAGAGAAATAAACTGAGGAGCTCAAGGGCTGAAACAATTAATCATGATGAAACAATTAATCAACCGATTTAGTGACTGATGAATCATCAACTGGAGTATAGACTAACAAAAGAAAATTTACTAAAAGAACATATTCAGAGCAGTAATGAGACCAAAACTTTACAAAAATAAACATTTTGCCTTTAAGATACAAAAAAATCCTGTAGATATGTTTTACTTGGATCTCCTCAAGTTTCAGCTTTAGCTTTATCTGGTGCAATTTCTGTAAATGCAACAAAACCTGCTTTGAAGCACCGTTTTCTATCAACTATTTATCAGTTAATCCAAAACAGTGAACAGATCAGACCTACGATGCTGTGATATCGTCAGGAACAGAATCAGATTCTGTAGAAATAAACAGAATTGTTTGTTTGCATTATTTTTTGTGCTAATATTGTACAGAAAGACTGTAGAGTCCAAGTGAAACATCTGCAGAATCCACCAATTAAAAAATTTGAGTGATTGACTAGCCATCAAAGTAGTTGATACACTTCTTGATTAATCGTCAGTCGATAGATTAATCATTTGCCAAAATACATAGTAAATGTTTTGATTGTCAGAATATCTGATGGATTAATTGCCATGATAGTTTGTACTTATTGATTAATCGTCAGAATAGTAGATTAATCTGTTACTCAACTAATCGTTGGTTGTATCTAATGAAATGCTTCTGATCCACATCCTGTTTTTGTGCTGCAATCTGAGGTAAATAAATCCTTTTTTACTGGATTATCAACAGATGTTTCACACTAACGGCCGTTCCTGCTGCAGCAGCGCTGTGATTTTTAGCCTCAGTGCTTTACAGCGTAGTGATGCATCTCGTCTGTGGAGATGGCTCAGCATCCCTCGTCCGTCTCCATGGCTGCAGAAAGCGCTCAGCGCTTCTATCTGCAGCCTCTATTCTGAGCCTCTCAGCTCTGCAGGGCTCTTTATTTTTGGAATCGGCTGTTCGTAGCGCCGCTGTCGTCCTGCAGCTGACTGAGAGCAGCAGAGCTCAGCACCAAACCTCTGCTGGGTGTCTCACCTCAGAGCTTATACATAGACCTTCCCACACTCCTAACGCGTTGCTCAGCCCCCTGTGAGGGCGGTTTGTAAGGTGCCGCTTCGACGTGAGAGGATGTATTTATGCACCGTTTGTGTGATTTGGTGCAGAATTGCAGAACTAAATATCCGAAAAAACTTCATTGTTGAAATCAGCAGGCGAGAAGTTGAGGGGGAAGCGTCGCTGCAAAACAAACTCCAGCATTGTGTTTAACTTCTTCCTCAGTTTTAACAACATCCATTTATATTTAAATCACCAAGATGCTTTTTAAACTTCACTTTTCCAGAAATGAGAAGCAGTTTGTTGTCTGCAAGCTTTCAGTGGAACATTTTGAACGCTGCTTTTGTTTTCATGCATATCTGCTCATCTAAACGAGAAGCTAAAGACAAACGCAGCCGTGTGAAAAACTGATCCACGACTACATGCATTAATATTTTCATGATATTTTAAGCTGCAAACGTCGACTGAAAGTGTGAGACGGATTCGGTTTTAGCTTGAGTTCGGCCTGTTCACGCGATCACGCTGCGTGTTTTTAAAGACGCCTTTTATCGACGCCTGATGCTAGCAGGTGCAGCTTTCTGGAGCAGAAACGAAGCGAGGGGATCGTTCAGTCGGGTCTGAGCTGCAGAGTTCAGGCCAGAGAGACGAAGCAGACGGAGATCAGAGCGCTGATTATATGAGGCTTTAATGAATTTATGTTGCTGCAACAACTTCACTTTCCTCTTCTGCAGTTAATCTGTTTATTCTCAGCTTCAGGGTGAAAAATTACACGTTTGCAACTTCAGCAGCTTCACTGTAGGAATTCACTGCAAAAACACAAAATCTTGCCAAGTATTTTAATGTTGTTTTTAGTGCAAATATATTACACTTAAAAAAACACATAAACCAACTTAGAAGTAACTTTTCAGGAACATGCAACAGCTTGTTTTAAGCAAATAATTTTTTACTATAGAGAAAAAGTACAAATTCTACTCTAAAATGTTATAAGTGAAATAATCTATAATCTGCTGGTGGAACTAGAACTTTTTTATTATTATGCTATAGTTCCCTCCAGCCCTGTTTGATCCGCTTTAATTGGACTCCAGTCTGTTTGCCTAGTCAAAGTCCGGTTCATTTGCGGAGTGAATGCTAAGTTAACTCCAGTTCGCCTATAAGCCTCGGTCTGGGTTCAGATGAAGTGAACTCTGGTTTGGTTTCAATGTGAATGCCAAGTGGACCAGAAACCTCTCCAAAAGCAGGAAGTGGATTACATCACAGGGCATTCTGGGTAAATACAACCAAAACAAACACGTTAGCCTAGCGCTAATGGGAGAAATAGCGACTTGACTAAAGCAAAGATTAAAGAGAAATCCTTCAATCGCTCAAATTGGACGCCTCAATTTTTGTTTCCATTTGGTGAAGAAGTAAGTTGTGCTCAGTGTCTTCAGAGGCTTTTGTGTCGTTTCCTTCAGTGGTTCTTGGTGCAGCGCCCCCACAGGCCAGGAGGGGAACAGGCTGGTTTGACTCAGAGCAGAGAGAGAACCACAGCAGCTGGAAGTGGAACAAATATTTTAAATTTTATCCCAAATCGGACCAAACCTTCAGGACTGTCAGGAGGGAAAACAACCCAAGATGAGTCTTTTTGTCTCAGTCGTGTTACGGTTGGTGAAATGTTTGATCATGAAGAAAAACCAGCTGATTGTTGATGTTCAGTCAAGCCAGTCTGGCTCCCTTAGAACATGCGAGTTGTAATGGTGATGTTTAGTTGTAATGATCTGTGTCATTACTCCGTCTTAAGCAGTAATTATCCCGACAGCACCAAACCAGACGGGTCTGTTCTCAGTCCGTCTTCTTCTCGTCCTCCTGTCGCCTCTCTTCCAGCGGTTAGCTTCGCCACTCAGCGCTCGCCAAACATCCCGCTGCTGGAACGCCAGCGGCGCGAAGCAAAACAAGCTCGTCTGAGGTGTGATGTTTAACGGCCAGCCCGGAGTAACCTGCTTGAAATGGAGATAATTTCTCCATATTCCTGTGTTTTTAGTCAAAGTAAAGCAGAAATGATTGGAGGTAGTTTGACATTGTGTTTCTGGAGTAACATTGCAGCTCGGAGTCGGATGGTTTTCTGCTCGTACGGCCACACCTAGACGGGTTCTTCTCCATTCAGGGCGTGTTGCTGAAACGGCCCGTGAAGCCTCTTCTGCTGTGGAGCCGCGGCTCAGCTGACCAAACCTCTGAGCTGTGATATTACACCAGAATCAATCCGACAACTTGTTATTGTCAGGGTTTCTGTCTTCTCTCTGCTGAGAAACGGGAGGTTCCCAACACTTCCTGGTCAGTTTTAGTCTAAATTCAGGAACTTTTCTGACATGGATTTCAAAATGTTTTTCAGTTGGAGTCTAAAAAAGCGATACGGATTATAATCTACAACAAATATAAATACATTTAGTTTTAATCAAGAGGCCATTTGACTCTGTATTATTATTTAGACCAGATATTTTTCCATTCATTCATCATCTGTATCGTTTTTATCCTTGCAGAGGTTCTGGGTGAAAACCGATAACATAGCGCTCAAATGATTAATTGTGATAATCGATTATTGAGATAATTGTCAACAAATTTAGTAACTGATTAATCGTTAACTTGACTTGAATGCAGACTCAAAAATAGGATCATTGCTGAAAGAACAACATGGACGAAGCTGTAATTAAGCCAAACTACAAAAAAAAATAACTTCACCAGTTTAAATTCTGTAAAAAAAAAAAAAAAAAAGTATAATTTCATCCAATTATTAATCGGTTAATTACTTTCTCCATCACTAGATCAGCATTACACTCTGTCAAGTCAAACATAAAGAGCTGAGCTTGGTTGTCGATTGAAGCGTTTTTAACTGCAGATGCAAATAAGGCGTTGACTAAATGAATGCTATATTGCATTTTATTCAATAAATTGATTTTTTTTGTTGTTTAATAACAGGAATTTGTTTCTTTACGTTTTTAATGTATTTCTTGCACAAAAAGACTTGAAAGAGATCTACAGAATATCACATTTTATTTATCTGATTAATCGTTAAGTGATCGATTAATCGATAACTTGTTGCGTGTTTTGAGCCGAACCCAGCTGGGGAATCACCCGACCGGCTGATCGGAGCGCCATGGCGGCCGGTTCTGGAGCAAACGGACCTGATTCAGGCTCCGTCTCTGATTTCTCCTCCTGAATCATTTAGCAGGTTGGAAACGGGGCGAAGATGCACAGACATGAGAACGTTTATCGTTTTATGAAGCGTGGATGAACGCCGCTGCCGTCTTTATCTGCGCTGACACCAGAGCCGCATCGTCCTGCAGGACTTGAGTCCCGACCGAGGCCCGTTCTCCTCAGAACTGCCTCGCTAGGCGTCGGTGGAGCTCGTGTTGGTTTCAGGCCACAGAGGAGCGGCGTTAAATATTTAGCGGTCGTTCCCAGCCGTCAGGTTCCTCAGAGCTCAGCAGATTGTCCCTCGATTCGCTCGGTTGAAGAAACGGGTTCTGCTTCTGCCTTCGGTTGTTTTCAGGAACCGTCTGGCGGGATGGGTCGGTTTCTGTCTGCGCTGCTTTCTCTGTGGGAACACTCAGACGCTCAGCTCTTCGTTTCTGTTTCACAGAGGAATAAAACCCTCAGGCTCCTGCAGAAATCCATAAACATGCAGTGAAAACCCTTAAACGAAACAGCAGCTCAACATTTCCAAACATTCATGAACATTATTGTTCAGGATAAACAAAGGAAGACAGTGTTATCATGATGCAGCCTTTAAATGTCGGTTTGTTTACATTATGAAGCTTTGCCTCCATGCATGATAACCCTGCAGGTTACGATTAGGGTCATTATGGATAAATGAGTAGATTAAACATTAATTTCACATATTTGAAAGAAAAACTTGAAAATTCAGATGCTAGAAAGTTGAAGATGTGCAAGAAAATGATAATTTTTCATTCCTATAAAGACATAAATTAGCAAATTTAAGACCAAATTTGTAAGAGAAGAAAATATCAGATGTTTGCTGAGATTAAACAGAAACATGTTTGTGATGAAAAATAAAGAAATGCCAGAAGTCCTCCAAGATTAGGAGAGTCGCATCTGGATCAAGTTCTGGTTCTTTTCTGGATCAGAACAACTCTCAGGTCCAGGCTAGAAAAATATCTTGGTTTAAATATTGATTTAAGCCTATTCACCTAAATTGCCAATTCACAACTTTTGTGAACGAGGGAGAATCCAGGTGAATAAAGGGCGACGAGCGGGTGGATCGGTCGTGTCGGCGTCCGGGAGCCGTGGCAGAAAGGGGAAGGGAGGCTCTGAGGTTTCTGTGATTTTTCAGCTCCTCTCCTACCTTTAAATGAAGCCGCCGCAGCAGCAGCAAACGGTGGGGCGAGTCCTCCAAGTCAGGCCTGAAACGCCGACGGATCACTTTGTGTGTCACTCCGGGTGTTAATGGACCAGATGGGGAAACCTCACTGGATGCTGAATCAAAGAGCAAAGAGTTCCTGCTGCTTTACTAATACAAACACAGATGGGTTTTTTTATGTTTTAGTATCTGTAGCAGAGCCAAAAACGGAGCTTAGTAATCAATTGTTCTGACGATTAATCAAAAAAAAAAATGGCACATTTGGCAGGTTTTTCATTTAACCACTTAAACCTTTTTTTATACAATATTAAAAGATGCAAATAAACAATTTTATTCTTTTTTAAAATCAGGAAATTAACATTTTTAATGCTTGAAATCCAATGACATATTGTTTATTTGACATAGTCATTTTATAAAAAACATCTGTATACTCAACGATTAATCATATTCAAAGATTCTTTGATTTCAAAAGGAAATTAAATGTTGTAACTCATATTAATCCAGTCATCAGTTATTGTGGGTAGTGATGGCTGTTGGCCGGAAACTGCTCATGTAGCAGTCTGTATTACAGTGAATATGAAGAAGCCTCTGACTGAAGACACTGTTTTCCCTATAGTATCATGAAGAGGATGGTCAGAGTTGTCCATGATTTTATAGATCTTATGAAGAATCCTCCCTGGCACTGTCATCTCCAGAGGTCCCACAGTCGTCCCCAGAACAGAACATTAGTTGACGATTATTCGAGCAATCGATTAATCACGATTAATCGATTCAGTTCTAGCTAAAAACTATTGCTGAGCAGTTTTGGGGATTTGCAAAGGTGGAAATTGTTCACGGTGCTTAAAGCCGAATGTACATGCAGAACTTAATGCCTGGTTGGTTTTGTGTTTTAAATGTCAACATGGGAACAAAAGGCATTAAGTGGAGAAGTGCAGCCATTGTTTGCTGGATAAACTGTCACAAAGATGCAGCTTTTCCTGCAGCTGCACCAATCTCCATGTGGGTCAGGGAAGTCCTGTGCCCTCTCGATCCCGTCTGATCCAATCAAAGCGAGCCTGCGGGGATTACCCGGCTGCTGTCAGCAGAGACGACTCCTCTGACTCACCGCGCTGTAGTAAACGCACGGCGACACTCGCCATCCCGCGCCGGCTTCACTGTATCAACGCCTTCAAAAATTATCTTTGCTGCATTCACAAACCGAGCAGAATATTTCTGAGCAGAATGAAAATTCAGCTCAGCAGTCCGATTTGTTCAACCTACAGATGCATTTTAGGCCTCCTAAAAATAAGACGCCGTGGTCTTGCGTCGCTTAGCAACAACCCCCGAAGCTGCACTGCCGTTCAACTGTGGCGACTGTGTGGCCGAAGTCTGAGTGAGGATTTCCTCAGTGAAACTCCCGGCTGATGAGAAGCAGTCACAGGAGTCACAGAGTCGCGGAGCTGAAGGAGCTGGTGTCGCGTTATCTCACGATTGCGACCCGGCTCGGTTCTGAGAAACGGTACTGGAGAGCAGGAAGCAGCCGAGGTGTGAGGCTGCAAGAGGAAGTTACACTCTGTGTTTTTACTCATCACAGGCAGCAGCTTGGCTCCAAAAGCTGCAAAATGAGTCCAATTAGTTCAAAGGTCAAACCACACCCAACTGCAAAAACCCAGAAGATAACCAAGAATGTTGGTCTAGTTTCTAATGCAAACATCTCAGCACACATGAGATGAGAAAAAAAAAAAACTTATAGTACCTTTTGCAGGAGCTTGTTTTAAGTCAATTACTTAATATTGATTAAAAGAGGATTATTTCTTGGAACAAGTCATTTTTTTTAATGTTATCTGGGAAATAATTGCTGAAAAGTTACTTGTGAGTCAGTTTTGTCTTATTTCAAATTTACAAAGACATTTGTACCAGAAACAAGACCAAAACTACTTGGTAAGGTTTTGTGTAACTTCTAGAAAACTTAATTTCTAAGGATACAGTTTTAAAAGTGTTCTCCGTTAGCCGTTTTCTGAAGGCAACTTTATGTAAAGTTGCTGCTTTGTCAACCATTTTCAGTCTGGTTCAGCATCTTACCAACATGCATCATTTAAAGAAAAACTAACAGAAAAACTCGGGTTCCTCCTTTGAGTTTGGTGCCTTTTTTTTAAACTGACTGACAGTCAGAGCATTTTCTTTTGTTTTGTTTTGTTTTTAGGGCTGGATCCATCAAATAACACACACATCTAGATTGCAGTGGTGGTTTTCTTGATATCAGGCTTATTTTAAAGAGATAATATGGACCCTTCCCACAGCTGCAGCCATCAGGGCTTCTGAGGGGAAATCTGGGTTTTTACCAGTTCAGTCTGTGATTATCTGTAACACGAGGTTCCCTGAGTTACATTAACGTAAAGTTTTAGGCTGATGCGGTTGGACGTATCTGCTCCCAAACTTCCCAGGAATAAAACACGATCCGATTGGTGTCACGTATAGTAAACATGATCAGTGACAGTTCATAGAAAGGTTACAGATGTGATGTTGGTCACGCAAAGGATGACTGTAATAATCGATTAATCAATTGCTCTGACGATTAATTGGGTATTCAGACGATTTATCGGATAAAAAAACTTACACATCCTGCAGATTTTTTTTGTTTGCTCACTGTTGCATTAAAAGTTGCTAGTAAATAAATGCAATTCATCTCAGTAAGAAAATAAACATCTTATTGCAGCATTTCTTATTTGAAGCAAAGGATGCATTTGCAGCAAAATGCTTCTGACATTTGATCTGGCAATTTCTTTTCTTTTAATTTTTGGTTTAACTAATAATTGGAAGAAAAAGATACTTTAAGAAAGATTTTTCAATGGAATTTGAACCAGATGAAACTAAAACTTGAGGAGCTCTGAGTAGAACATTTGCAGATTTTAATCTTGGATGCAAAATGTATGCATTTTGTACAATTTTGGTTTAATTACACCTCGGTGTTCTTTCAGCAAAGCGTCTTTTTTACGTCTGCACACTCCAAATTAGCGATTAATCGATTACTAAATTAGTTGACAGTTATTCCAGTAATTGATTAATCACGATTAATCGATAAAGAATATGAAACTGGTGAAGTTAAAACTGCCACTTGAGGAGTTCCGGGTTGAATATATTTACAGGAAAAGTTTTTATTTTTTATTTTTAAACTTTAATTGCAAACTGTAGAAATCAGTACAGTTTTGGCTTGATTTCTGCCCTCAGCTTGGCGTTCTTTGATTTTGCATACTCCAGTTAACGATTAATCGAGTTACTTTAGTTAACGATTATTTCAACAAAGATTAATCGTTTTGGCCCCACATGCAGTAATGTAAAAAATGAACCTACAGTAATGCAGCTGTTTTAATTTAAACTGCGGCGGTGTAAACTGAGTCCCGGCTTCACTCCGTTAGCCGTCCTGCCTGCTGTTGAATGATGGCTGCTTTGCATGCTGATTTGCCTTTGAATCCGTTTCACTCACTCTGCTGGCTGAAGTCTGTGAATCATAAAACCATAAAGGCCCGGCTGCGCTGTGGAATGTGTGACCAAGCTGAACTTTGGTAGCGGGGGGTGGATGTTACTGCATGGGTCGTCAACAAGCGGAAACTCAGAGGAGCAAACATGCTGTTCCTCGTTCTGGACGCCTCACAGAATCCCGACTAAAACCTTATTTAGAAAATTTAATCGCAACTTTATCCATCTGTTAACGTCTTCAATTTGCATAAATATTCAGTTTTTACTGTTTTAATTACAGTTAACGTGAAGGAGAGACTTTATACGCAGCTACTGCCAAAAAGTCAACGCTCATCGTCTGACTTGGTGCTGCTGAAGCAGCAGGTGATGCAACAACCACAGAGTCACAAAAATGTTGAGGTTGCCATGTTCATTCCTGCTTTCCTTTCTGGGGAGCAGGAAGGAGGGGGAGCTAAAAGCGCCACTTTGTTTTTTCATCAGACAGAAATGAAGAAAGCCTGAATTCAAGCTAACAGCTGGTGTTGAGGTCAGAGATGCTTCAGCTTCAAATCCTGAAATATATTAACTCCGGTTTTTTTGGGTTGTTTTTTTTTTGCCGTTTGTGCTTCATGATTTGAGATTTTACAGAAAACAGAGTGAAAGTAAGTCAAGTTTATTACATAAAACATTTTAGCAGAAAAAGTGCTTCACAAGAGGGAAACGTAAAAACAATAAACATAAACCTAAAAAATATTGGAATGTGACTAAAAACTGGAAAATTTTTAATTTTAGTCTAATGGCAGCTCTAGACCAGTGGCCTTTTAGCCTTTTGTAAGGAACTGTGTTTCAGCAGTCTTGCAGTTTCTGGAAGTTTATTCCAGATTAGAGGAGCATGTAATCTGAACCCGTGGTTTCCTGGTTTTAGTGAGAACGCGAGCAGCAGCGTTCTGCATCCCATTAATTTTTTTAATCAGTGTGACTAAAGATGAACACATGGATGAGTTTCTCTAGAACTTTCTGGGTCATCAGTGCTCTAATCCTGGAGATGTTCATCAGCTGATAGAAGGCCGACTTTGCAACCGTCTTTATGTGGCTCTGAAGGTTCAGGTCAGAGTTCAGCCTGATCTCTGGTATCCAGCTGTACGGTAGATTATAATCTGAGCTAGTGGTAATACGTAGATATTAAACGTTGTGGTACCCACATCGTTTTTCTCAGCTCTGATAAAATGTTACTCTCTGATATTTGGACTTTGTTTGAAATCCCACTTACATTTTTCCATTGCTTAGGACCAGAAATACACAGAAACTTTAATATTTTAAGCTTGTATTCCCCTATTACATTGTATCTTCCCTCATGGTTCTTAAATATGAAATATTTTCTGGTAATTGTCTCTTATACATAATAATCGCTGTCTGGTTAGTAACAATATAATTTTGACTATTTTAAAAAGTGGACCAGTGTGTATAATCATTCCTTTTTGCAGAATAACTGACTCTGTTGAAGTTTTATGATTATCTCTGAACGGTTATCTAAATATGGCAGAAGAAGTGAACAATAATTCTCCAGATACCAGAGAATAATGAGGAGTTTTTCCTCCTAACTTGTGTTGGATGTGGGTCAGGTGGGCAGTCGGTCATTTCCCTGGATGCTCCTCCTGCGTGTCAGCGGGGGGCGCACCTTGCCGGCCTCTTACATCACTGTTGTCGCGGCGACAGCCACTTAAATCTGCTGCCTTATAAGGTAAAAGCGCGGCAGGCGGGTGGAAAGGGGGAGGTGCAGGAAGAGGCTGTTAATGTGACAATGCTTCTGCTGCCGGGCAACTGGGCCAGCCTGCAACTCCCGTCCAACCGCATTTTCTCCAACACACACAAAGATCCGACTGTTTCCTTTTTCTTTCCCTCCTCTTTGATTAAACCAGATGAATAATCAGATGTTTGGGATTTTTCTTTCCTCCTTGTCTTTGGAAATAGTTTGGCCCTTTGTTTGCTACCTTTGTTTCTCTTTGAGGTGTGTGCACATGTTGGTTGTCATCACAGTCTGGGAGTAAGCAACCCTGCCCAGTGTGAGTATTTCAGTTTGAATGCTTCTCATACCCAACATCCAGAAATAACCAAGCAGGTTTTAGTTTTTTAGTTTTATGCTTTACTTTCTCTTTTCGTTTTTTTTCCCTCTGTCTGTACGCTGGAACGTTTTGACACTGTTCTGGCCTTGCTGGTTTATATTGTTTGACCAACTGGACGAAAATAGATGCATTTCTACCTAAGGGTTCATTCACACCGGCTCCGTTTGGGTCACTTTAATCCACCTCCAGTTTGTTTGAGTTTAAATCCAGTTCAGTCGGTGAGGTGAAATTGAACTGCTGAACCAGTAAACTCTCATTCAGTTTGAATGCATATGTGAAAACGAAGCGGACCAGAGACCACCCCAAAAGCAGGAAGTGGACTACAACACAGGGCATTCTGGGTAAAAACAACCAAAACAAATGCGCTAGTCTAGCGCTAGCAGAAGAAATTACTCCTGGTTTTTTTTACCAAATACAAAAAAGAAATCCCACTAAAATCTGACGCTACTCCATTTTAGTTTAAATTTCTTCAGAGGTTTTCATGTTGTTTTTTCATTGGTTCTTGTTGCAGCGCCCCCACAGGCGAGGAAGGAAACAGGTTCCTTGGTTGGTTTGACTCAGTGCAGCTGAAAATGTAATAAAAGTTGCTATTTTGTCCCAAATTGAACCAAATTTACCGACTTTGGTGCATTAAGATAAAAAGTATATTTTCCTCACATTGTAGAAATTGCTATGTTCTGGCATTGTTAGTTGCTAGCATTAGCTTGCTAATGTTGGCTAATTTATTGAAAATTGCCTTTATCTCTTCAAAGTACTTTTTCTTTGTCTTGAAAATTTGTATGACTAGATGTTTTTGGCATAAAAAGTCGGCATCGGGCTGCTAATGTTACCTTTAGCTTTGTTGGCAAAACACAACTCGAGTCATCAGGTTGAAGGAAAACTTGTATCCTTTACATATCTGAGGCATTTTCTCAGAGATTAAATTGTGCAAGTTCACAAACGGAGGTTAATTTCTCTCTCAGTTCTGCTCTCAGCACAATTACTTCAGCTCTTTTACCAACAACTTCCTTTTTCTGGTTTCAGATGGTTTTTATCAGTCACTCATGAAAGAAAACCGACGTCTTAAACTTTTTAAAAACGGAAGCAGCGCAGTTTGGCTGAACCAGTATTGCATTATGGCCATTTTTAGAGTTTGAGCCGCTAACTGTTGTTTGTTCCTCAGTAAATGAGTGTTTTCATTGTATCGTTATGAGTTGCTGATTTCAGTTCTGAGTAAAAGCACATCAGCTTTCGTTAATCTCTGCTGGTGTGCCTTTCAGACGCCGCCCAGATTAACGTTATTCAATCAATCAACTTTATTTGAACAGCACATTTCAGCAGCAAGGCATATCAAAGTGTTTTACCTCATAAAATCACAAAAGTACAAAGTCATAGACACTGTGAATAAATGAAGCATTACATTTTGCCAAGTGCCATTGAGGCACATCAAAATGTTCATTGTTTTAGATATTATGGTTCAAAAGCAACTCTAATCAGCTGGGTTTAGATTTAAATTCACTCGGTGTTTCAGTTGTTTTGCAGTTTTCTGGAAGTTTATTCTGGATTTATGGTGCATGGAAGCTGAATGCTGCTTCTTTATGTTTGGTTCTGGATGCAGAACCAGAAGACTTCAGAGGCCTGGAAAGTTGATCCATCAGCAGATCTTTAAGCCGTTCAGTGATTTATAAACTACCAACGGTAGTTTAAAGTCACCAGCGGCAGCGTTCTGGATCAGATTGATTCTTTTAGACAGACCTGTAAAGACACTTCTGCAGTTATCAGTGCGACTAAAGATAAACGCATGGAGGAGTTTCTCTACATCTTGCTGAGACATTATAAATGTTCTTCAGGTGACGGAAGGCCGACTCTGTAACCGTCTTTATGTGGCTCTGAATGTTCAGGTTCAGCTTATTCTCTAGATTCCAGCTGTAATAATTGAAGCTGTTCTGACTCTGGATCGTTCCTCTGAAGGTCCAGTCGGTTGGATTAAACGCGACGCTGTTTAATCCAACCAGAACCGACGTTGCAGTAAACGGCTCGGCGTCGCTCTCGGTCCGAGGCGGTTTGGATTAAACAGGTGGTTTTAATGCTGTGGACGATCAGCGCGGAGCGACGTAAACAGGCCAAATGACTTTCACATGTCAGTAAATCAGGTTTCCAGAATTTCTCAGCTCTTTGGCAGCGGCAGACATCTGGCAGTCAGAACATTGCCTGATGAAAAACATGTGTCGTCACCAAATACATTTCCATCATCATTCAGATTCTTTTTCTTCTGTCACTGACTCAGTGGCAGTTCTTACATGAGTCACTTCCAGCTTCAAACCTTTTTTTTGACGTCTTTCACAATAAAAACTTCAAGTAATCTGTATAAAACCGTTGTTCAGTGATCCTGTGCTTCGCTAAGGTGGTAAATTACCTACTTTTTGTTGCACCAGTCCATCTTAATCAGCAAGATAATTGTAGTTTAAGTCACTGCCGTGCTCCTGTGCAACCTAATCTTTATGTGTTTGGCATCTAGATAATAGTCTGCTTTCTAGCAAAGAAAGGCTGGTGGCTGGTTCTGTTTCCTGCTGCCTAATCTGATGAACAGAACCAGAGAACCGATGCGTAGCTCTGGAAAGATTCAGCCAGCGGTTTTTCTAACAGCTGACTCCTGCCGCTGCCAACTGCTATTAGTGCCTGCCAGACTCCTGATTTGGACGATGCAGAGGCACGCTCACGCGGAGGAACGTGTGTGTGCTGTAATAACGGTGACCTCAGCTCATTCAGTGATTAAACCTTCTGGTTTTGTAATGGGAGGTCAAGCCGGCGAAGGAAAGGGAACACCGCTTTGGCTACTGGAGGCGGCCGGAAAACAGCTGGAAACGAACAGAATGAGTAACTGAAGTGGTCGGCTTGTACGTCAGGGAAAGGCAAAGGTCAACCCAGGAGAGACACTCGGTAAACAGTCACTGTGTACCAAACTATCTCCTTTTAACTGAACGTCAACCTGAACTAAGTGGAGAGATATGCTATAAGAGTACGCACTGAAAAAACACGAAATATTAACAAGTATTTCTGATCTAGTTTCTAATACTTTTGAAATAAAACAAAACTAACTTGCAAGTAAGACATAGGAGCTTCTTTTAAGTCAACAATTCCTTAATATTGACAAATAGATACTACATAAGTTGTTCCCATATAACATGGGAAAATATCGTTATAAGCTAATTTATCTGCCAATGGAACAAGAACTTTTTCATCAATATTAAGGAATAACTGACTTAAGAAAAGCTCCTATATCTTGCTGAAAAGTTACTCGTCAGTTTTCTCAATTCAAGTGAATTAAAAAATTTGCATTAGAAACTAGTCCAAAAATACTTGGAAAGACGTTGTGGCTTTTGCAGTGTACCAGAGGAAATTACTGCATACGAGGTGTGAAAACAGTGGAAGGAAAATTACATGAATATGAACATAATCTCAGCCTTCTGTTTCTTTAAAAAGCATTTCTCTGGATGCAGTCTAATGGCAGAAACCAGGTGTTAGTCACACCCTTTCTTGGTCTCTAGGCGATGTTCTGGGATTATAACAAAATGTTCATCACACTCCCAGCTGTACTACAAGTTTATGATGACTAAGTGCAACTTGGTGATGTTACCTTTTCAACGTTACTAAAGATGCTTTGAATTCCTGTCGGCGACTTTGATTCTGACTTTTCCTTTTAGAAATACAAGAATATCTGAAAACATTCACAATAATTTTATTGCCTTTCTGTGATAGACAATCATTTAGGAATAGACGCATCCATCCATGCTTTAACACTGGGCTGTAAAACAAAGACCAAATAGTTTAAGTCTTTAGCATCTTCCTCTGACTTCATTTTAAACACCTCACTGAACATGACTACAGCAGCTAACATTGATGTTGAAATCATCCAGCTCTGGTGCTACTGTTATGATGCTAGCATTAGCATCATAACAGCTAGCTTAATGTGTGAGTAAGTGTTGGGATTGTTTAGTGTTGCCAGATGTGTTGATTAGCAAATGTTTATCAGAAGGAATAAAGCTTGGAACTACTGACTTAAAAAAAAAAAAATCTGTTTAAAGTGCTTTTAATGGTAAAAATGTAAAAAAAAAAAAGTTACCTTGCTAGCTAAACTGGTAGCAATTAGCAAGTATTTGTTATTGAAAATATTTTAGCTAGTGATTGAAATTAATACTGTGAATTAAGAAATGCCATTTTAAAAACAATAACTTATAATCATTATATTATCTGAATTTGGTTGGATAAATTGTTGGGAATCCTACAAATGAGCTTTTTATCATTCATAACTCTGTCTGGATAAGGCTACAAACTGAAATTGTTTGCTAATAATCTAAAGTAGTTTAAAAACTACTGTAAAATACCACAGTTTTATTACCTGACCATTATAAACTAATGGCATGAATGGAGTTGAAACAGACTTGGTTTTAGAGAAACAAAAATATGGTTAAATGGTTATTTGTTAGCATTGGTGACATTTCTAGCTAGCAGTGTGGATTGATTGGTGCTTGTAACTTATAATGGTAACTATTGGAACAGTTACAAATATGGACGTAATGTGAAAACTTGATGTGAAAGAAAACTGAGACGGCTGCGTCTACAGATGGTTAAACTGGAACGTAGCTCATGGTATATATGATTTATAGCTGCTTTCTTAACTTTGTGCTAAACTGATTTAATAAGTATTAAAATGAACACATAAAAAACATAATTATTATCCCGACAGGCATTTAGTGTGCGAGTTAAACTTTTGATTTAGTAGCTTTTTAAAGAGAAAATGGATGGATGGATGGCTCTGTAATCTGTTGCTTTTCAAAGAGATGGCTCCATAATCTGTAATCACATCATTATGTTGAAGTAATCGGTAATAAAGTTCAGTCGCTGTTTTCAACTTTAAGCAAGTCTGGCTCTATTTTTAGTTCCTTTTCCTGAGCGACTTCTACACACGGCTCAGAAATGCAGAAATGTTTTCCTTTTCCCCTCGCCCCTAAGGCCGCCGGCTCCCTCCTGAATGCAGCCTGTTCACCTCTCATCTGGAGTTTGCATTTCTTCCTGACCTCACTTGGCTCTCTGCACGAGCCGGATTGCTCCTTTGACTCGCAGCAGCGCGGCGCTCTTTCATGAACTTCCCCTGCCCTTTCGTTATTGCGCTCAGTCAGATGTGTCATGATTGGACAGGCTGTAAACGTTCAGTTTTACCAGATTTCCCTGCGTTAATGTTTGACGTCTTGTACAGTGGGATTCATCCGCCACATTCCTGGGGAATTAACATGGACATCCTCCACCCCCACTGCTTCCTGTGCCTCTGAAACACAGGAAGTGTAATACTTAGCAGTCGATTGGCTGAGGAGGGAAAAAGTGATGGCTTGATACGAGACGCCAACATTGAGCTCAATACGCTCGCTGTGAGTTGGAACAGCTTTTTAAAGCTGATTACAGCTGCTGCACCAGACCTTTAACTAGAAACTTTTACAACCTACTGCTTGGACTAAGATTTTTAAACTTTGTCTTTAAAAAACTTATCACAATAAACACGTTTCATATCAGTCTATTGATAATTATCGATTAGTTTTTTGTTTTAAATATCTGAAACAATTGCCAAACTATTGGCGTGACCTTTCCCCTTTCACCCAGTCTTCACTCCATTCTTTAGTTTTTTATTTTTAAGCAGTTATGAGGCAAACTGGGGAAACTTGAAATTGCTTCAGCGCAAGTCACTAAGCGGGCTGTTGCTAGGTAACTGAAGTTTGGGGGGAACTTGAAACTGCCTGTTGCCCAGCAGGTTGTTGCTAGGCAACCGAATAGTGAGTGAGTTGGTTGATTCCATCAACCTAGCTTATCTCTGTGAGAGAGCGGCTAGAGTCTTTCCTCTGCCTACGTCTCCCAGAATGCTGTGCGGTTCAGTGAATATTCCATCAGATGTATTATCTATTGATACTGATCACGTGTCAATCACGACATATATTATTGTTATTCGAATGCTTATGTGAACTCCGAGCGGATTGGAGAAGTGGACTACAGTGCAAGGCATTCTGGGTAAATGCAACCAAAACAAACATGCGAGCCTAGCGTTAGCCGGAGAAATGGCTTTACCAATGACGGGACAAAATAGTGAGCCTTTGCCTCATTGTAGATCCCAAAGCTTGCACCTTTTATTTTTGATAATACAAAATCAAATTGGTCTACTCTTATCAATGAGATTATGATTTTGGTAACTTTTCTTGTTAAAACGCTTGCTGTACTCAGCCAAGTATAACTAATTTAACCAAAAGCAGATTTAGGTGCACCAACGTCGTCTTTTGATTAAAATCCACTGGATAGATGTGGTCACATTTCCCATGAAATTAGACAGAACAAAGTGGTTATTAAAAGAAAAATGTGTGGTGTTGAACATAACATTATGCATTGTAGAGAGATTTTAACTTTGCATCAATAAAAAATAAAAACTCTCCATCTACTTTAACCACCTGACCATGTTCAAATCATTCCAGGGGCTTCAAATGGCCCCCGTGCCGCACTTTGGACACCCCTGACCTACAGTTACAGGGCTACGCTTTCATTTTACACCGTTTGTAATTTAGCACATCCGTGTCAATAGTTTACAGACTACACCTGGTTCATCTTAGCCTGACTGCTTGTGAAAGGAGACGAAGATCAGAGATGAAGATGATGATGGTGGAATGAGGAAGGAAATGAGGTCTGAGAGTCGTAGAGAAGGACGCATCGGAGGGGGCTGGAGGGAGGAAGAGCATAGCACGCATTCCTGGCGTTGTCGCGTTGAGCAGAGCTGACGTAAACGCAGTGTGAAAAAGCGGCCGTTTGATTTGTTCAGAGACGGGTGGAGTCTTCCGCACAAGACGGACGACAAAACGTGTTTCTGCCGACGAATCGACCGGAGGAGGGAAAGTCGCATCTGGAAAGGATTAATAGTAAAAGTGTGCCGCAAAAAGTCTGCACTTCGCTCGTTTTAAGTCCACAAATATCAGAGTTTGGTAGCAACTAGTTACATTTACTCAACTGCATTTACTTTAGCAACTTTTTTGAGTAAAATTTCAGGATTCTCTACATACTGAATAAAAAACAAACATGTTTTAACCAAAAATTCAGACGCACTTGCAGTTTGTTTTAGTTTAATAAGTTGGGTTTTTATTTTTTACTGAAAAACTGATTTAGAAGAATTTTTTTGCTTGATTTTATATTTTGTTACTAATATGAATAATTGTCATTTTCGTCCTTAAAATACCCAATAATGTAATTTTTAAATATTAAATTAATTTGATCAGTTACTTAATACATGTAGTTTTTACCAAATACTTTTTTACTCTTGAGTGCAGTGTTTGAGTTCTCTGCCTGCTATAACCTGTAAATGTTCAGTCACACAGAGTTTTAGTGTCAAATCTTTTTATTTGATTCCAGGAAGACTTCCCGTTTCATTTATTTCCCTCCCGTTTCATTTATTTCCCTCCCGTTTCATTTATTTCCCTCCCGTTTCATTTATTTCCCTCCTGCTTCCGTCTGCCACAGAAAAATTCAGCTGATGACAAAAAAACATTTTATTTAAACACGCAGAGATGAACAACACAAATCAACTTTCTCTTTTGTGTTTTACTTGTTCAAAGCAATTCAGATTTACTCTTAAATGGAGATTTTTGATTCCTATGGAGAGTCAGGAGTGCCAAATTACAGTAAAAAATTTTTGACATGGTTAAATGCCATTAACTTGAAAAAATACAGAAATGTAATAAATATAGTTTGAAATATGAATTAAAGTACAGATGTTCCTGTGCTATAGCACAAAATTAATAAATTTAAACAATATAAACTCAGTGGGCGGGATTAGGGGAGATCCTGACGTCTGATTGGCTGTTTCAAACAGCAAGTCAAAACAACTTCTTACAAGTTTGTTACGACTGTCAATATTTTCACTGGAAGTGTGGAAACAACTTCAATAAATCCTTAATTTACTACAAACTGTCTCTAACTTGGTCTGAAATAGTTCTATTGATTTCACCAGGCTTAGCTGGATAAAGTTGACAGTTTTAGTTAACTCATCATGTGCTTCAGCACAGGAATGTAAATTTTTTTTATTTTTTTTTTAGTCTTTTAAAATGAAATCATTGCATTTAAATGACACATATTTTAATTCTATGTATTTATTTCCAGTTTTATTAAATTAATGGCACTCTCCACCCTCCGTAGTTTTCCATGTATTGTTCTCGCTCTGGGTGGTATTTACCCTCACTGACTCCTCAGCTTATTGCCACCCTGTTGCACTCATTACCTTAAGGAAGTTAAAAAGGTGGTAACTTTAACTTCAGTTTTACTTCCTCCTTAAAAGCTCCAGAGCCTTTGTGATCCTGCATTCTTTGAAGGATTAATATTTCTAATCTCTTAGTTTCCTGGTGAAAACAGTAAAAAGTAGTTGCTTTGTTGAGCCTATTATCACAAAGTGGATTCAGTTCACCAGTGAAAAATCTTCTGCCAGATATTTAAATTCTCTGGTCAAACGTCGTAACAACCAAACGAGCCGAGTGAAGAAATGAACGCGAGGTTTTTGTGGTGTACAGTGTCAACACAGTTATGCAACATCGGACTGAGAGATGTGGAGTAAAGTTGCGTTGCCCAAGTCTCAGCCGGTTTCTGTTGACACACAGCAGCGAGATGCGGCCTCGTGTTCTGGTGAAATACTCGTTCTTGGTGGGGAAGAGGCCACAAATATGGCCGACATGAGCTGGAGCTCATCCTAGATACGGGAGAGGGATGTTTATGCTGCGAACAGAGGAGGGCAGAGAACCCAAACCTGTACTCAAGTATGAGCAAAAACACTTCAACATGATTTTACTCAAGTAAAAAGTAGCAAGAAATTACGTAAGTAAATAGTATTTAGTTAAAAGGCTACTCAAGTACTGAGTAACTGATCAAATTGAATCGTTTAATATCTCAAAATTACATCATTAGACAGACCAAAATATAAAGTTGAGTGGAAATTTTGGTATTTTATGGACAAAAATTACAATAATTTCTATAAATGACAAAATAAAATCTTTCCAAATCAGTTTCTTTTAATAAAAAATTTATGAAAATGTTCAACTTATGAAATTTCTGAGTAAAAATTTCCACTTAACTTCATATTTTGGTTTGATTAATGATCATTTGATCAGTTACTCAGTATTTGAGTGGAATTTTTACCAAATACATTTTGTAAAAATATGTTGAAGTGCAACAAAATAACAAAATCGGGCAAAAAAAATAAAAAATTCTAAATCAGTTTCTTTCAATAAAAAAACTGATGAAACTTTAACAAAAACTGCAGGTCTGTGTCTGTCTGGTGAATTTCTGGTTAAAACATGTTTGTTTTTCATTCGGTGGGTAGAAAACCCAGAAATTTTACTCGATAGGAGAAATACTTCATAATAATAAAGTTACTCAAAGTACGGAGGAGTAAAAATACTCGTAAAAGTAAAAAAGTTACTGGTGTAAATGTAACGGGTTACTGCCGGACTCTGGTTCTTGGTGAGTGCTGTAAATTGTATTATTCAGTTTTTAAGCCATTTTCTCCTCCACCTCGCGGATCCTGACGCAGACTAAACGCTCGCGATGGTAATCGCGAGCGTTTTGACCCCTGGCACAACTCTGCCACCAACAAAGGCAGGAAGAGACTTGAATGAATGGAGAAATGACCGCTGCAACTGACATTTGGCCTTTCCTCTAGTTTTTCCTCCCACCCTCATTTCCTTTCCCTCTTTATCGTTTAAACCTTTGAATTGTGGAGAATAAAATTATATTTGGAAAATCTAGAATGCATCATGTAAGCAGTAATGTGAGATTAGATATTTTGTTTTGCGGGTCAAGTTGGTATTATCCAAAAATGAAACGTGGGATTCAACTACTGTAGCATTTTTGGTCTGCTAGCTTGAAACATAAACGATTTCTACTCTACAAGATGGCATATGCGTCAGATTTGGACAGTTATGATGTGTAACCGTGGCAACAAGGTGGTGTTTTTACAACCTGATGTCAAAAGCTAAAATAATACCTAAAGTGCAACCCCAAAGTTGAAAAGGAGGCTTCGTGCATGCAGAGGAAGAAGTTGTTCAAGCTGACTTTTCCATTGGTCGTATTGGGCAGGGATCATATCCCCGACTCCAGTGTCTCTATAGCCATTCAGCCAAATGCATTTAAAGAGAAGCAGCAAAAGCAAATGAGGTGGATTAGCTGGGTTTGCTAACTGATGGCCTCATTCCAACAGTTAGCTTCCATTTAGGATGAAGAATTTATTTTTGATTTGAATATACCAGGCAACGACTCTTGTGCAAGTTGGATTATAGATGCTAGTTATTAGCATCCTAATGCTACTGTTGAACGGAAATCTCTTAAGCAGGCATGTAGGGCGCCATGTAAGGCTGTGATTCAGTGGTTAATTAACCTAGAAATGCTAGTTGTTGAATAATGCATGCTAATCTTTTGCCGATAGCTGAATGCTTGTAACCATCTGTCATTTGCATTGGCATTTTCTTTGTTCTTGAATTATTTTTCCCAATAGTTCACATTAGGATATAAACATGCCAGGCGTTCCCTTAATTGCTTCATGCGTGCTAATCTTTACTGTCTTTGTTACTTTTAAAGTAATTCATTTTGTGATTAGCCATAGCATTCAATATGGTGTAATCCAGTATGTCATTAGCTTAGACAAGCTAGGTGTTAGCTTCTCTATGACACTGGTTGCAGTAAACAGGTTAATCGTTAGCATCCTGACGCTAATAATCTGGTTTGTTGTTTCACTTGACATGATAGGTGATAGCTTAATGCTAACATACTGTCCAGGCCAAATTAGTTGCTGGCTTGTGATTGGTCACTGCCAGTTGCTTTATCAGAACAGTGTGATGATTGGTCTGTTAAGAAAATATAAAGCTATTAGCCTCTTTAAATTGGACAGTAATTTAAATGCTCTTAACTTTCCTGTTTGGTTTGCTCAAGTGTCAGCAAATGATCTGCAAATATAAAATTAAATCTGAAGAACTTCTAACATTTTTCAAGAGATAAAACAATTGTAATGTTTGAAATGTAGATTGTCTGCTTCAGTAAGCATATTTTTATCATGCTGATGAAGGATGAATGTTCAGTTCAAACAGCAGCCATAACCATCACTGTTTACGACCAAAGCTCCAGTCAAGAAGCAGCTTGTTGTAGAAACCACCAGAGTAACAGTTCAGACTTATTCCTGTTTGAAACAACTTGTATCTGACTACATTTTTTTTCTGCACAGTAAATGTTTGACGAGAGGAAACTATTTGTCAGATTAATCTGATGGGAACACCCAACCCTGATGAATAATGCAACCTTTACAGAAAAAACTTCCCAAAAATCTGCTTTAAATCAGAGTTAATGCAGACAAATTAAATGTCACATGATGACGACGTTCACCAGACCTTAAAGTCAAATAGTTAAAATCCTGTTTGTGCGCTACAAAAACACTAAATCTAACCAAGTATCTTTGGTCTGGCTTCATCAATTGTTTTCTGTTTTGTTTGCCAAATTTTCACCACTTGTAGCCAGGGCCGAATAAAATCCTTTCAAGGGCCACAAATGGCCCCCAGGCCTCACTTGGGACACGCTCCTATATTTTGTTGAAAAGTTACTTGTAAGTGTGTTTTATTTATTTCAAGTTAAATAAATGTTTGTACTGTAAAGCAGATTAAAAATACTTGGTAAGATGTTTTTTAATTTTTTTTTTTCGCAGCGTTCCACTTGAAGATACAAAAATGTGACGCAGACTTAGAAAAAAGTCATGTTGCCCTTTCTGGCTGCGGTGTTTTTATAGCGTTTATCTCCATATTTTCTCAGTCAGTTCCCCTCCAGTTCTTCATCCTGCCTTTCCTTTCCTTTTGTTTCTGTTTGCTGCTATATTAAGGCTCCTCAGTGAGCGAGGAAGCTTGTTGAAAACAGTCTGTGTTAAGTTGTTGACTCACATAATGGTATATCTGAGGGGCATTAGGCCGGCCAAGAAGTACACAGCAATTACGCCTGTGTGTGTGCGTGTGTGTGTGTGTGTTTGCTCCAGACTACCTGTCAGCACACGAAGCAGGAGCAGAGGCCCCCTCTGTTTCTGTGTTTGTGCACACATGTTAATGATCACCTGTCCAGACTTGAGGAGATAATGAGACCGGAGCAACCCCTGCTCTGCTCTGCTCTGGGGCGTCGATCTCCCCGCTCTGGGTCGCCGCCGCTCCTCGTTTCTGTTTTTGGAGGATTTTTATTGTTTTTCTCTTCTCCTTCCTAGCTGTCTGAGTTGTGCAGATGTGAAATTGCGCCGCCTGCCCGGTTGGGCCGCGGTGTCCCGTTCCTGCACTGCTGCTGTACAGTAGCGAGCTGCAGATCCGGTTACGCCGCCGTCTGAATGGGCCTGCAGGAACCCGGCTGTGAAATCCACACCGGGCTGAGAAAACAAAATCTAACCAAGTATTTTGTTTAGTTTCTACTGCGAATGCCTTGGTTCACTTGAAATAAGACAAAGCTAACTGATGGATGATCTTTCAGATATAGGAACTTGTTTTAAGTCAATAATTCCTTAATAGCGATAAGTTCTACTTCACTTATTTCACTTATGAACCCCTTGCATGTTGTTATTTTACGTCTGGAAATTTTACGCATGCGCACAACACTGTTGGACAAAAGGACGATTTTTTTCCTCGCCATCCGTAGCCGCGCTGCAGCGGTAGAACCGGTAACTAAATGAAACCTGGAGATGAAGGAATTATTAATTTAATGCAGAAAAACCGATAAAGAACAACTCAAAACCACTTTTCTCTCTCTCTCTCTGAGTCGGCTGCGCTACACGCAGACTCGTTGCCATAGCAACTGACAACAACGCCACTTTATGTTTCAGGATTCAACAGCAAAAACACTCAAACGTTTCCCACATAAAGACCAGAACATCCAGTCAGTTACAGATTTATGCTTTCAGGTTTGATGTTTATTTTGCGGTTATTAATAAGTGATGCTGCGGTAGATTAGCTGCTATTAGCTAAGCTAACACGGTGGCAGGTTAGCTAATTTAGAATGGAATAGAATGTACTTTTTTGATCCCCAAGGGGAAATTGCTTATTTATTGAAAGCTATTCCATCTTAGGTAATAGTGAAACACTGAATTCCTCATCACATCTACATGTTGGCGTTGTCATAGTCAAGCTAGCATAACTGAACTACTTCGCTTTGCCTGGGTAGCTTTTCTTAATTAAAACTTTTTCCTGACCTTGTAATCTAGTTGTTGTAATGTTGACAGTTGGTAGCGAAGCACTGCAGTCACGCTGCACTGGGTCCATTAACATGGGGAAAAATGTCATCAGTGAAATAATCTTTTTCATCTAAAGTTATTATTGACTTAAATCAAACTTTTATTTCTTGCTGAAAACTAATTTGTATGTTTTGTCTTATTTTAAGTGCGCTAAGATATTTGCAGTAGGAAATAAACCAAAATACTTGATAAGATTTTGTGTTTTTGCACACAGACATTCAATTAGATTTAATAATAACCAGAAAATTACAGTAAACTTCTGTTAAAAAGTTAGTAATTTGTGGTGGAATAAGATGAAACATTAATAGTAATTTGTTGTGCGTTTCACAGCACAGCCCTTTATTTAATCTAAGAATAGGAGCTCTGCAGCCGGACCGGACCGGACCAGAAGCTGGACTCCTTGGTTTTGGCCCGGTCTGGTGCAGCAGCAGATCCAGTCCAACTTCCTTGAGGTTGTTCCTCCTGCCAAAACGTCCACATATAAAACTTTTACTGTCGCTGCTGTTCTTGTTTTTGCAGTTTTCAAATTCCTCGATTTTGGTTTCAGTGTTTTCTCAGAGCTGAGCTGCTGCAGCATAAAACGGAGCAGAAGTTTGATTCTAAATCACTTTTAGGTCGCAGTTAGTGACCAGTCTCATCTGCTGCTTCTCTGATTCTGTGCAGTGTGTGTTTTAAATAATACAAAGACGGGCAGCGGACTAAAGAAATTGGGATCCAACATGGAACTTGCTGTATATGTTGCCTTATGAAGTTAGTCTGTTGAATCAAAGAACGTTTTTATGCCTCAGTGATCCACGGTGCTGAGATTAAAGGCTTGGAAACTCTTTAAAAATTATCTGCTGCTGAAATTTGACTCTTAAAATGCAAACAAACAAAGATTTTCATCTCCACTTGCTAAGTAGTAAGTAGGCCTTGAATCAGTCTATAGAGGAATCTCTGACTTATAATTAGGGCTGAAACGATTAATCAGATTAATCGTGATTAATCAATCATTGAAATAGTGGTCATGTAATTTAGTAATCGATTAATCGTTAACTAAGACAATTTGCTAAAACGACAGCAAACTTATGTAATTTAATAATCGATTAAGCTGAAACTATACAAATAATGCATACATTTTACATTTAAGACGGAGAAAAAAAAATCTTTATCTGTTGAACCCAGAACTCCTAAAGTGGAAGTTTTAACTCCGTCCGGGTTAAATTCTTTACAAAAACGTCTGTTAAGCACCCTTTGTTATCAATTGATTAATCGAAATAACCAACAGTCGAGCTCTGCACTATTAAAGCTGAGTGGAGCTGAAGTATTGTTAGGAATATTTTTTTCCATCTGCAGATTCATCCTTTGCTACAAATGAAAACGTTCTCTACAGGAATGCTGGTGCTGCGTTTTAGGAAACACCGATTTTTGTTTTTTATTTCAGAAATTAGTTTTGTAGCTTGTAATGTGTTTCAAAAATGAAAAACGGCTGAAGTGGTCAATAAGAAATCAGCAGGTTTTGCCAATTTTATTTGATTAAAATACTCCTGTTGGCTTATAAATCACTGAGATCTGCTTTTGTTGTATCAAACTTCCAGGCCTCTCAGGTCTTCAGGTTCTGGTCTGCATCCAGAACCAGAACCAAACATGGAGTAAACTTCCAGAAAACTGCAAAACACCCAAAACACTGACATCCTAAAATCCCATCAGTGTAGCGTTGCTTTTGAACCATAAACTGGAACAGTGACCAACATATTTGACATGTATTGATGATTTTAATGACTGTACTTGACAAAATGTTTAATAGTTTTACTGTTGGTGAATGTATGATGTTTGTTTTTTATGATGTAAAGTTGCTACACAAATGAACTTGATTGATTTTGTAATTGTTTCTGAATCGAATCATGATCCTAAAAATCAGAATCAAATCGCTCGACGCTGGAAAATGTCGTCCATTAAAGAGGCACATTCCCCCAAAACATGGCGTTCCCACGCGGTTCCTGACTAGACGAGTTGCTGATGATGATTTTTAGCTTTTCGTGATGCAACGCTGAAATTTGCAAACAAACTTGAGTGATTGATCGACGGGCTCCAGAGACGTCGGTTGCTGTTTCTCACACCTCCGCTGGCAGCTGGCGGCTGGTTGAACTGGCTCCCAGTGGGGCAGGCGGGTGCAGACCTGCATCCAGGTGAGCTCAGAGGAGGAGGGGAGTCAGTTGGTGGCAGGTTCCCTCAGAGGACAAACCCGACCGCTGCAGGGCCTCACAGCACCATCCAGCGCGGAGGATGCGCTCCAACATGCATGTCGCATTCCTCAAACCAGTGGAGGGTGATGTCACAGCGCCAGGCCCAGTGCCGGCCGGCCGGAGGGGTCAGTGCCATCCAGCTTCCTGTGAGCCGCCCTGAGGGTTTTATTTTAGCCGTTTGCAGCGAGAAATTAAAGCAAAGTGAAGTTTAACACTAAAGCGGAGAGTTAAGAACATTAGGTCTGCCATCAATTATTTTAGTGATTAATTATTCTGATGATTAATCGATTAAAATCTCTGAGCTCCAGGGACCCAGTAAAAGCAAAATGCATGGATGTGTTTGTCTAGATCAGGGGGGCCCAAAGTGGGTTCTGGAGGGCCGGCATCCTGCATGTTTTAGTTCTCTACCTGGTGGTAGTGACAACCTTCTCAGCAGGTCGATGTTCTTCTGAGGCCTCAAACGAGCCATCATTTGATCCAGGTGCGTTAAACCAGGGAGAGAACTAAAACATGCAGGATGCTGATCCTCCAGGACCCACTTTGGACACCCCTGGTCTAGATGTTGCAGGGACATTAGTGACTTGGTGCTGGAAATGTTCTCTGGGTGACAGAAGGCTGACTTTGTAACCGTCTTTATGTGGCTGTGAAGGTTCAGGTCAGAGTCCATCACTACGCCCAGATTTCAGGCCTAATCTCTAGTTTCTGGTTTCCTCCTGGGCTGAGTCAGACCTGCGTTTGAAGGAGTTCTTGTGGCGAAACGTCTCGCAGTTTGATGTCGGTGCAGGCGGCTAACTGCTGATGAGCTCATCGGTGTTTAACAGGGAGGGAAAACGGGCGTGTGAGCCACTGAAAGCACACACCCTCTCTGCTGCCGTCATGAGAAGATCTCCGGGCGGTTGTGCAACAGCGGCTTTCAACCTGGCTCATTCTTTCCAATCGTAGAAGGACACACCCTTATCTGTGTGCGTGTGTGCGCGGGGGGGTATGGGTCACTAACACACATACGACGTGTGTGCAGCCTGAACATGGCGGATGGGTTGAGAAATTTGGTGTGGGACTAATTAGTGAGCTTCAAGCATGTGGCAGGTGTGAGGAGGTGGTTGGATTTTTGTGACTAGAGTACATTCCTGTTCAAGGAGTGGTGCGTGTGTGTGAAGTGTGTGTGACAGACTTTCAGGGGTGTGTCTGCTCTGTCGTGTGTTTTGCTGTTTGGTTTTGTCTCTTTAATCTGATATCAGTCTTATCTGTAACCTTTGACCCCCATCAGATCAGAGAGGAAGTGGATTAGGGGTCAGATGATTTGTTTTAGACTAAACGGACGATCCCAGAAGGATTTACGGTCATTTTTAGGAAAGTTAGGAGACCCCAACTTTTCTTAAAAAGAAAAAAAAAAAAAAAAAAAAACTTTTCACAAAAAATCTGTTCTGATGCGACTTAGTTCCACATGTTCACAAACGTTTTATTAAACTTTTGCGTCATTAACGTCAGGCATGCATCATAATTCTGCACCAGAAGAATATGCGGTAAATCTGGACATGAACAATGTCTGAAAATTAGAATTATGAAATTATGAAAGCAGTTTGTGTCAGTGACGCGTCACAGACTCTGAGCTCTGACGCTGCAGGTTTCTCTACTGAAGAAACCGTTTCTGTTGGCGCCTGACTTTCCACTTTGAGGTCCCTAAAACACTCATGTTGATCTGTAAACGATGGATCAAGCAACAATCTTAGTTTTTTTCTGTTTTAGCATCATGACTACAGCTGCCACAAAAAGATTATTTGAGTAATCGATTATCCTGGCGAGTAATCGGTAAAAAAAAAAGCGTATTTCACTCATTTTTCTTTTAACCACTAAAGTTTTTTATGTAAAATCAAAAATACATTAAAAGATGCATTTAAGCAATTCGGTTCCTTTTCAAAATAAGAAAATAAACATTTAATTTAAACAAACGCTTGATCATTTGATGCTTTGATACTTCTGACATCAACATGACACAAGATCAGGCCTTTCTGCTTGAGTTTACATCAGTACAGAGAAGCAAAAGGTGCTTAACAGATTTATTTTCATATAAAAACACTGAAACAAAACGGATTAAGCCAAAACTGCCACTTGAGAAGTTCAACGATGGATGGAAGATTGAACTTTACAAAGATGTGTGTGTTTTGTACAGTTTTGGTTTAATTTAATTACTGCTGTGTTTCAGCAAATTGCCTTTTTTTTTAAGTTTGTATACTTAATTACTAAATTAGTTGATGATTTCAATAATCGATGGTCATTAATCCGATTAATCGTTTCCTGATGCAGTGGAATCTGTGCTTTTTAGCATCTGGTGAGGATAAATTCTGTGTCCCAGCGTATAAAACCGAAGCCACGGAGCAGCAGGAAAAATAAAAATGCCACTTCGCTACCTTTTTATTTTAGAAACACGCTCGCAGAGGTTTGACCCAGTTTCATCAGAACCTTAAATGCCATGTGAAAGATTTTTTTCTCTTCTTCCTCTCTCCAAATTTAGCCTCTGCAGCTGTTAAACCCAGCAGATGAAGTCCTGTAACCTGCAGTTCGTTGGGCCACAGCGAAGCGGCTTAATCCTGCTGGAGGAACTTCAGGTGTCTAGTTAAAGTTCACTGATGTGGGAAAACGGCCAGAAGTAAATGATTTTATGAGGCGGTTACAGCCTGACGGAAGCAGCAGTTACCTAAGAGCTTCACGCTCTAAGCCGTCTTAACACACAGATCCAGATTTGCTGTCCTTCAGCTCGTTATCCGTGGCTGAGGTCAGAGGTCACGGCGCCGACACTCGGTCAGGTTAAACAGGATTCACCGGTTAACTCTCTTAATTCAGCCTGCAGCCGATTAAATCTAACAGGAAGTGAACAAGAGCAGATTGGGATAGACCGTCGTAAAGCAGATGGATCACATGATGAGCTGCGTATGAGGGGTGACGGCACGCCAGGGTTAAAGGTCGCAGTCACATGCTGCACCTGATGCTCAGCTCTCCTCCCTCTGCCGACCCAGATGGGCCGAAGCGGAACGAAACACGGCAGAAAGTCAGAGCTCTTCCTTCATGTTTCACTTGCAGCCACAGATCCAGAACGGGCCGGATGATGAGACTCACAATCTGATGAAAACATGTCCGTCGTTTGGGTTTGGGATCGTCCTGCAGCATGCTGCTCCGACACGCAGCAGGTCTCCACCTGTCTGGAGTTCTGCCAGAAAACAAAAAGAAAACAGCAGCTTCACCAGAGATGCACTTAGGAACAGAATCGCATGTTTTTGGTGAATGTAGATCTGTAATGGACGACAGAAACACAAGTCCTAAAATATCTAGAGATTTGATTCAGAAACTATTTTTAAACCAACTTTGCGTCGCACATTTTAGCAACTTTACGTCATCATTAAAATTATCAATACACATCAGATATGTTGGTCGAAGTTCCATTTATCTTTAATCAAAACTGACTTTAAACAGCTGCATTTTTAGCCTTGATTTAAAGGAACTCAGTGTTTCGGCTGTTTTGCAGTTTTCTGGAAGTTTTCCATTCAATTAGTTTAGAGATTCTGTTTAAATGATGTGACTAACAAAACCATTTAAAACATTTCTATAAGATCTCGCGCCATCAGTTTATATTTAAACTGATGGCCTCCAGGTTTGTGCATAAAATCCTCTAACTTGAATTGTTGAGTATTAGGTTAACTTAACAGTCTGGGTTCTTCTTAAATAAAAAATATCTGAATTATTGAGAATGCATGCAGAGGGAGAGTTGATGCATAATGAGCAATATACTCGCAGAGATGTGACTAAAAAATGGATTTTTGAGTCGATTCAGAATTAAGAGTTTTGATTCTCTATAGAACATTGATTGAAGTGAACTCTGAAGGTCCTAAATGTTTAAAACGCTGTATTAGGCTTGCAAAGCATCAATTCCTGACACCTGGGGGTTCCACGCTCTAAACAGTACAAACAATCGTTTGTAATGCTACAAAAATGTAGCGTAGAAAATCCACAACCTTTTGGAAAAAGCTGCCAGAAATCAGTAATTTTCTTGAGCAGCAGTCAGAGAAACACGGCGACATGGTGGAGGGACTGTTGATCCAGTGTGGGAGCAGCTCTGCATGTTCAGGCTTGTTGGGCTTTAACGGAAATCACTGCAGCGCCTCAGAAATGTTGCTCTTACAGTACGGCACTGTTACGTCTGCACAGGAGGCTTCATAATGGCTGGGTGTGTTGAGCGGCTGCTGGGTTTGGTACGAACGCTGACGTTGGACGACGCGAAGGACAAAGGATCTGCTCAACGTGGCCTTCAGCTGCAGGAAAACGAGCCTCAACACATCCCAAATGTTCTTCTGCATACAAATGAAACACTTTAAACAAAGGCTGAAACGATTAATCGTGATTAATCGATTATTGAAATGGTTGTCAACAAATTAGTCGTCAAAAAGATGAAAAGCTGACTTTACTGCACCCAAATCAGCTTTCATTTCATTTATTAAACTTGGCTAAATGCAATTTAGCACAGAAACGAATAATTAGATAAATTGTGATTAATAGATTATTTGAATAATTGTCAAAATAATTGTCATTGATCAAGTGTTTGCTAATGAAATATGTTTCATTTTATGCAATAAAAAGTTTATTTATAAAAAAGGAATCTATTTACATATTTCTAATATTGCACACAAAAGCTTAAGTTGTTAAATATAATTTCTGCAGAATGTGGCAAGCTTTATCTGATCAATCGAATATTCTAATGATTAATCGATTTACTACAATAATTTAGTTGCCTCCCTACTTCAGCCATGAGTGGAATATGTTGAACTACGTCATCTTGATGTGTGAATGTTGCCGAAAACTGTTTCTGCTCAGCAAAATTCAGATCGAAATAAAGTAAAGAGTCAATATTCTGCATAAAAACAGGAATTTATGAAAATCTCCACGTTGGTGAAATGCAGAAACGAACCAGAAAGCATTTTTCTTTGATAAATAGGAAGTTTTTACTAACTCCAGCGCGGTGATTAATGCATCTTCACCAATTGTCTTCAACTTCCTGTCACTGCAGCGCCACTTCCTGTTGCATTGTTGCCGTTTCTGCGCGTCCTGCCACCGCTGCCCACCGAAAATCCCTCCACCCTCCTTTTCCTCCAGCCGCTCGCAGACGGAGGGGAGAGATGCTGGACTGCCGGCCCGTCTGGGGGAGGGGTCTCTCTCTCTCTCTCTCTCTCTCTCTCACACACACACACACCCACACACTCTCTCTCGGTGGCTTTGGGCTGAAGGGTGCTATTATCCAGTGGGCTCAATGGGCGCTTTGTGCCGCCAGCCCAGGGGGACGGTGGGCAGAGGGGCGGGGCGGCCAGCAGCACCCTGTCATAATGTTTTTCAACAGGAGGAATTACAAACATGGCGGGGGGGCGAAGGTGTTTTTATTCTGGGAAACCAAACCCAAACAGTAAACGAGCTTTTTAATACGGAGTGTTCAGCAGAACGGTTCTGTTTGAGTCAATCAGCTGTTGGTTATTATAAAATAATTTACATGTCTGCATGTCTAGAGTCGTGATCTAACGGCTTCCTGGTTGGTTTGGTTGGTTTACTTCATTGTGGAGAATCTGCTGCTGGTTGAGGTCCTTGTTCTGTTTTTGACCCGTTTCGGGTCTCATGGGGTCCCGTCAACATTTTTTATTAAATTTCTTTGATCAACCTGTTCCCCTCCTGGCCTGTGGGGGCGCTGCACCAGGAACCACTGAAGGAAAGGACACAAAAACCTCTGAAGGTTTTTGTGTCACGTAGAAGGAAGTCAGCGCGACTTCCTTCTACGTGACATGTAAACAAAAATGGAGGCGTCAGATTTTAGCGGTTGGAGGATTTCTCTCTCTAGTCTTTGGTAAAAAACCACGAACAATTTCTCCCTCTAAGTCCGCTAGGCTAATACTGTTAGCTTAGCGGTTTTGGTTTTGTTATGTAACATTTGTAGTTCTAGAGATGCTTTATTTATCTGGACTAAGGACAAAAATGATTCTTTATTTAGACTACTGGCTGCATATTTAGTTTACACTTTTAAATCTAAACTAAAATTTATTCTATTTTTAGCAGTTTTCCTCTTTTATTTTTAAAGCTGGAATAAAAGCTGAAATGGTGTTTTTGTCTCCTGTATTTAGATCTCCTTGTGTTTCTGCTGTACTGTTACTTTTGCAAGCTTTTCTGCTGAAGCTTTAGGTCTTTTTTGGGGGAGAGGAATCTTGCGGCGTTTATCGTGTGTTTTGGCGGATGGATTTATTATTTTTGAATCGTGGCGTGACGAGGCTCCGGCCGTTCCACCAGCTGCCTGAAAATAAAATGATCTAAAACAAATTTTTTTCGGGAATGCGCAGCAATCGTACAGATGTTTTTGTTTACTAGATTACCAATCAAACCTTCTGGATGCGTTTGCTTCTTGGTTTATTGTTTCTGCTCAGCTTAAACGATTTCAGAAGCTGATGCTTCATTTCAGCTTGAATTATCCAAGATCCCCTCTGTTCCCTTCACTGGTGCATCGGGGTCATTATAGGCAGGAAGGAAATGGAGTAGATGTAAAAATTCTTGAAATAATTTCAATAAAAAACGCAAACATTTCTGAGATTAATCCCAAAATTTTAGTATTTTATAGCCAATTCTTAACTGCCAGATATTTACTCCTTTTTATTCTGACTTGTTATTTCTCAGAAGTCAGATTGTTGTCGTAAAAATGTGTGAAATCAGGAGGATAACTTTTATTCTGCTTTTTGTTTAGACGTTCACGGCGTGGTGCAACTCCCACCTGAGGAAAGCCGGGACGCAGATCGAAAACATCGAGGAAGACTTCAGGGATGGACTCAAACTGATGCTGCTGCTGGAGGTCATCTCAGGTCAGTTCTGCCGGACTGGGGACGGGTCGGTGGACGGACGGGTCGGTGGACGGTCTCTTCAGTCGGATTTCTTGCTCCGTCCAGAAAACCTGGAAGTTTTAGGAGCTTCCAGGTTTGGAAGGAAAAATAGTTGGAAAGAAATTCAGTTCCATTAACAAATGTTGAGTCTGTCCAGCCGTTTCTTTCTGTTTGTTCGTCCATCCATCCGTCCATTTGTCTTTCTTTGTCCATCTGACTATCAACCATTCATCTGTTCAACCGTTTCTTTGTTTGTGCATCCAATAATCCATCCAACCAACCATCAGTTTGTTCATCTATCATCTAACCGTTTGTCTGAGTTGGACTCCTAAACTTACTGAGACAGTCTTTGGAAACCAGATTGTCTTCAGTCAGAGGCTTCTTCAGATTCGCTGTAACACAGACTGCTACAGGAGATCTTTCCTGCCAGCAGCCATCTACACAAACTCTTTAAAGAATCTGAGTTAATGAGCTAAAACAACATTTATTTTTCTTCTGGGATCATTAAAGTATTTTTAATCTGAGAAACGTTCAGATTCCTGCCAGCTCTTCCTTCGACAGCCTGGAGAAGTTCAGAAACCGTAGCAACGCTGCGGCTTCCTCTCTCACATTCACTTCATTTTTGAGTGATGCCGACGTCGCCGCGGTAACCTTAGCCTCCCTGACGGAGCGGCCGTTCTGCTGAGCGTGCGGAAACGCGTCCTCACCCCCCCCTCCTTTGTCTCTGCAGGCGAGCGGTTACCGAAGCCGGAGCGAGGCAAGATGAGGGTCCACAAGATCAACAACGTGAACAAAGCGCTGGACTTCATCGCCAGCAAGGGAGTCAAGCTGGTGTCCATCGGAGCCGAGGGTAAGAAAACAAGATGGAGGTCAGGGGGACCGCTGGAACCAGTCACATTCACTGGGATGATTCTTTGTTTACATCCAGAACCAGCTGATAAATGATCCCAGGCCGACAGTGAAACGGTTTGATGATCAGTCGGTGGTTTTAATACAGCCGACGTCCAAATGCTGCATTCAGTCAGCTCAGAAAAGTGACTCCTTTACTGCAGTCTGACTGGAAACATGTTGGTCCAATTCTGTATCTGACGTAAGGTAGATTTAACCATACGGAGGACCAATAATGCCAACAATAAGACACAAATGTAGAAATTGTAGTGAAGAGTTAATCACATTTTAATCCACAAAATAAGCAACATTTTCAATGCAAAGAAACTTTTTGGCTGCTAAATTATTGCATAGACAAATGAACTCGGCAACAACGATTTATTTTTTATTTATTATTCAACCAACAGATTGAAGAAAAGTAAAACTTTCCAGAGTTTCAGAAACCTTGGTCATTCAGAGTTTTTTTATTTTATTTTAGAAATGTTGACCGTAAACGCAGACTTTAGCGTTAGCTGGTTAGCATTCAGATGCTATTTTAGGCTTGAGTAGCTTCGCTAACAGGCTAATTCCTTTTAGCACAACTTGAACACAACAGTCTTATCCAGCGTCCAATCAGATCGTTTTGAAGTAGAAATTAACCCGCAATGGCATGAGAGAAACGGCTACGCCGTCCATCGCTGCTGTTAGCGGATGTAAGTTGTGCGTCAACTTTACAGGCGTACCAGAAACATGCAAATACAAAGGTTCCACTCTGAACTTTTCTTTATTTTAAAAAAGTTGTTAAAATCGGTGCAATTAATTGAAATTACCTCAATAAAATCTCACCCCTTATAAATTTAACTTTTAAAATAATTACTGTAAGAAAATGCCATAATGTGGCACAAACAGGCTCAGTGTTTTTAGTTTTATCTTTATTCAATTTGCCGTTTAATTATCAGTCAATAAGTGTATTTTTTTTCTCTTCATAATATTTTTATAGCATTAATTTCTCCTTTTTATTTTTCTTCACTGGACCTAAAATAATCAAATCAGCTTTACGTTAATTTCTATTGTACTGGCAGAAAAATGAGGGCAACATTTCTCACATTTTTTAATTGTATTCACTTTAGTTTTTCCACATTTCCTATTTTCTGTTATTTAATATTTTTTCCATTCCGACTTCTTCTTCTGCTGCATTTTGGATCAACTCCTTTACAAATAAATGTGCAAGAGTTTTAGTCTGTGAAGATGATAAATATGAATAATTAATGGGATGTTTAAATTAATTTGATCATGTCTATTACTACATTTCCCTTAATACTGAAACTGGAGTACTAATTTCTGTAGTCAGCCTTTTATCCTGACATGTTGGTTAAATGTCTCGGCTGCGTGATGCCACAGATTCAGAACCGGGCCGCCTCGTCACACTGAGGTCATTGTGTGTTTAGCGAACGCTAGCGGACGGTGACCTTTCTCCCACTCTGCCAGGACAACCAGGACATTCCTGCAGCATGATGCAGCTGATACTGAAACAAAAAACATAAAATAAACATGGCTGCCTATCCTAAACTTTGAGTCTGGCCTTCTGTGAAAGCAGCCGGCTAAAGGTCATCAGCTGGAAAACTGGCTGAGGAAAAATGCCAAGATGACAGCTGGAAGCCGGAGGAAGGTCCAGATCTGCGTTTGATCCGCTGCAGTTTGGGTCCAGCTGCTGAAACTGAAGGAATGCGACTTGGAGAGGAATTTAAAACATGAAAATTGACAGCAAACCTGAGGAATGTAGACACAATGAGGAGTATTTGGGTCGAGTTCACAGGTGACGGGTGATGGTGAGAGCGCGCCCGATAGGCTGCGATGAAACGGCTGAAAGCACGAAAGGATTGTTTGAACTATGACTGGAATCCGAGCCAAACTACCAAACTACACGCCTGCTTTCTAACAGCCGCTGCAGGGAAACTCAGGATAACGCGCTGAACATCAGCCACCTGGTTCATGAGTTCCCCCTGCAGACGAAACATTTTTATCTGCTTAAAACCGTTTTCTCTCCTCTGGGGCTGCAGCTGACAATTATTTTACTAATTGATTATTCCAACGATTAATCGATGGGATTAAAGCCTTAAAATGTTTTTGGGTTTTTTTTTGTTCAACCTCTTAAGGTTTTATATACAGTATTAGAATATTTTAAAACAATAATATAAATATTTTGGTTGCTTTTAAATATAGAAATACAACAGCTAAGACTGTCACGATAAATTTTGCTGGATGATAAATTATTGCAATAAACATTATTGTTTTGATACCATTTTTAAGTAACGTAATGGTAATAATGCAAGGACATATTCTCAAAGATAATAAACTTTAAATTCTAATGAACATTTAACACTTGAAAAGGAAGACATTTTAAATATCCAAAATAAATAAGCAAAACAGAAATGACAAATAAAATTAATTATGACGCCTAAAAATCTAATAAAAAAAAAAAAAAGCCAGTTGAGTCCAAAATACCAAAATGAAGACTTTTGTCATCCAGGTTTTGGTAGAAAGAGAAACTATAAATCATGGAAATGATTGAGGTAATTTTAATTTATAATGCGATTAATTGATATATTGCGACAGGCCTACAGTTTAGTCAACACTTGATTATTTGTATCAAAAGTTTCATCTACAGGTGCAAATTCCTTCCAACATCAACATGTGAAAAGTTCAACCCTTTCTGCTGGAAAACATTCTGCTAAAACGATTAAAACTTAAACGATTAATCGCGATTAATCGATTTTTGAAATGATCAACAACTTTAGTAAGAGATTAGTCATTGGAGGATAAATGAACTTTTTGCAGAAACATTGAGCTGCATTTAAGCAAAAACTGTACAGAATGTAGAACCATTTAGCATTTAAGATTAAACACATTGTCTTTATCTGTAAATATCTTCAACCCAGAACTCAAGTGGCAAAAGTTTTTTAAAAAAAGAATAGATTTTTTAGGTTTGGCTCTGTGGGCATTTTTTCATCCATATACTCCAGATCCGATCAGTCGATTACTAAACTGATCTCCAGTTATCTTAATAATTAATTAATCTGATTAATCGCTTCCTAGATTTGTTTAATCTGTGTTAAGACTTTGCTAACTGCGAAGTCTCCGACTTTTCTTTGTGCAGAAATCGTGGATGGGAACGCCAAGATGACGCTGGGAATGATCTGGACCATCATCCTCCGCTTCGCCATCCAGGACATCTCTGTTGAAGGTACGGCAGCCTGGAGGGTTCAATCCGGGTGAACGGCAAAACAAAAAGGGGAATTAAAGCTCATCAGAAGCTGCATCAGTCATGTTTTTAAAAATATTCAGTTCTTTCAGTTTTGCTTCCTTCTCTCCTCCTGTTGACATTCTTTCGGGTTTTGCTTAAATTCTTTCCCTAAATTAATAAAATCTAAATAAAACAGAAATAAATCAAGCAGTCGTGAGCAGGAGAAACGCTCTCCAACTCCTCTGCTGCTTGTGAGGGTTTAATTTATTCAGTTTTTAACCTGAGCAGTAAATTTCACACATAAATGCAGATTTCCGAGCTTATTGTGCAAAGCAGAATGAAAAACAAGCTGTTCCCACTCGCACCGCGAGGCGAGAATCGGTGGAGAAAAGCAGATCTGACCTGCATGCTGCAGCAGACGGTATTCCGCTGATGTTTCTCTCATTAATGCACTCGGAGGGGAAAACGGTGCCTATCCCACACACAGCTCAGGATATTTTATGATCATGTTAGTAGACGGATCCCACTGATTATCCAGTCTGTGGCGCTTCGGCACAGGAAGTATCATGATGTGGGATCAGCTTTGGGAGGAAGTTGCCATCTGGTGAAAATGTGAATGTTTCACTCCATGAGAGCTGATGTGAAAGCATGAATAGATTTTACTGGATAAAAATGAAGTCGATCGTTTTTAATCCGTTTCAGCAGCAGATCTTTACCAAAGCTCTTGAAGTTGCGACAAAAGTCAAATTTGTGAATTTTTTTTTAAACTCCACCCACTTTTCTCTTTTTTTAACCGCTTTTAGGCCACGCCCTCTTCTACCTCTGCTGTTTTTCTTGTCTTGAAGTTTTGTTTAGCCGTCATTCATCTCCTCCCCATTGGACTCTGCTGGTTTTAATTTCATAAGCCCCGCCCCTTCTTTGTTTCAGGGCTTCATTGAAGCCCCGCCCACCCCCATCTATTTAAGCTCTAAGCCCCGCCCCTTTCTTGCTTTGTGTTTTAGCCCCGCTGTATTTTACTGTATTTTATGTATTTTTTTTAGTGTACCAGCACTTTAAATCCCGCCTTTTTTTATGTCAACTCATTGCTCTTCTTTCAGCCCCGCCTTATTTCCCTTTTTTTGTTTTTACCTCAATCTAAGCTCCGCCTGTCTTTTGCTTTTGGGTTTTAGCTCTTGCTTTAAGCCCCTCCTCATTTTATAAGCGCTACCTATTTTATTTTTTTTGGTTGTAATTTAGTTCAAGTTTTAATTAACTTTCTGCTCTATTGGCTGCAGCTGTAAACCCCGCCCTTGACTTCTTTTTCTTCCCCTCGGTTTTGATATATTGTATAGGCCCCGCCTCTTTTTTGTGTATATATTTAAGCCCCGCCCTCTTCTCAGCTCTGGCTCCCCCCCATTTTACTTCAATGCTGCGTTAGCATTAGCATTTAGCCTCGTCCCATTTTCATTCTGAGCTGTTTTAGCTCAGTTTACAAGCCTAACTACTAACTTTTAATTTTTTTTCTCTGATTAATTTCTCCTTGATGTGATTAATGCTTCCTTTAGTGATGTGAATAATAAAAAAATAAGGAATGTTTTTTTCCATTTTTCCGTCTGTTGAGTCACATCAACATTGAGTTTATAAATGTTGATCTCTACCTGAAGTTGTAATGAATGAAGTGTCCACACATGGACGCTGCTGATGAAGACTGTTCCTCTTCCTCCCTGCAGAGACCTCTGCTAAGGAGGGTCTCCTCCTGTGGTGCCAGAGGAAGACGGCTCCTTACAAGAACGTCAACGTGCAAAACTTCCACATCAGGTAGCGAGTGCCTCAAAACTGCAGGCAGTTTCCTGAAATAATTCAGATAACTTGCAGGAATAAAGCTTTATTTCCTGAGCTTCTAGTCTCGTAATCTTTGTAATTAGTTTGCCAGTTTTGTAATTAAATGAAACGATAAACTTAATCAAGGCGCACATTCTGCAGTAATCTAATTAGATTCTCCCCAGACATTTTCCTGTAATTCTGTTCAAAGAGCGCCACCTGCTGGAGAAACTGGCGCATTCTTTAGGAGAAATCTAGAAATGTTTGCATGCAGTAAACACACAAATTGTTACATTTTCCTGTCAGCTGGAAGGACGGCCTCGCCTTCAACGCTCTGATCCACAGACACAGACCCGACCTCATCGACTACGATAGCCTCAGAAAGGTTCTTCACTCGCACTGAAACATTTCCCAGAGTTCCCATACCCTCCATGTAAACTCAAATTCTGACTTCACTGTGTTCTCTCTGTCAGGACGACCCCGTCACCAACCTGAACAATGCCTTCGAGGTGGCTGAGAAGCACCTGGACATCCCCAAAATGTTGGACGCTGAAGGTACGAGGTTCAAAACTGGATGGGAAAAAGTTTGACGATTAATTCTGAGAAAGTTTTTGTTAAATCATTAACTGTTTGAGTTTGCAGAAAGTGACTTTTACTGCTGCTCTGCATGTGACTGCAGTCCTTCACCAGTAATCCCAGTTTTTACTGGAGCAATTTTAGGTCAACGCTGCAAAAAAATGCCATTTTTTTTTTTTACAGGATGGTGGTGAAGGGAGCAGGAAGAGCCTGTATCGAGTTTTAGTTTACGTCAATAAGCCGGGATCCGGGTCAGGCCGTTTCCTTTCTGGGTGGATACATCCAATAGACAAGAATTAGAGCTGCAACTGTTGTGCAAGTCTTAGCAGAATATAGAGATTAAAAATGTTAAACCATGCATTCCTGCACAAACGTTCACTTTATGCATGACGGCAAGTATTCTCAGCGAAACCCAGATCGAGAGACGCAAGTTTGTTTCTCTTTTAGCTCGTCAGGATTTAGTGGCACAAACTTTATTTCTGTTAATCTTCAAAGTTGCAGGAAAAATGTATTTTTTTTTTTTAAAATTCAGCCGTCTGATTGTTAAACGAACACAAAGCGTCGCCCATTTGTCTCATGTTAAGCAACAAAGGTGGAGGAAATGTAAGATTTGTTTTTTCCTTCCAACTACTTTTCATTCAGAATTTGTTTACGTCAACATGTGGCATGTTCAGTTTTACAATTATCAGGACCAAACTAAGAGAAAATCAAACTACCAGGAGAAAATCGTAACTGCACAAAGTCGGAAGAACAAGTCTAAAGTAGCAACAATATCAGAATAATGTCATGAAACTACAACTTTATTCTTGTAATTCTGACTTGTAATTATTTAATTCTCATAATTTGACCTTATTTTCTTAGCTTGACCCGAATACTCGGTCGTTTGTTTTAAGCTGCAAATGAATAAAATAAATTAAATTTAAAAATTTGGAGTATTAAAAGTTCCAACCTTCCAGTTTTTGAGTGTTTTTTCCTGACAAAAACGTTTTTTCGGGACAATCGGCTCCTCCTGCTCTACTCCTTCCCATCATCCTTCAGTGTAAATGTTGAACCTGAGCGGCAGCGGTGAGACGGCAGCTGCAGCCTGATGCCTGTGACTCTGCCTGGTCTGTTTACTTTTCCAGATAAGACGTCTCCAGGACTAATCTGTGTTTTATCCATGTTGTTTGTGGTTAATTACACGTTTTATGATCCGCTCTGAGCCGTGTGCTGGCCGTGTCTCTGTTCATAACCTCGTCTCCCCCGTAGACATTGTGAACACTGCTCGTCCCGATGAGAAAGCCATAATGACTTATGTGTCCAGTTTCTACCATGCCTTCTCTGGAGCACAGAAGGTACCACTGACCTGACCTCTGACCTCCTCCTCCTACTAACAACCGCTTCCTGTCCAGCATGGCCTGACCCGCTCAGCACAGACGCTGCGCATGTTGGGACACAAACGCGAACGAGTCGGTTCTGAAACGAGTCTGCAGAAAAAACTTGCTGCTTAAATCTTAAACTTCACGATTAAAAGTTGGATTTTCTCCTTTTTTAAAAAGTTTTTCAGCTTCGGCTCAGAAAACTTTGACCTGAATTATAACAGTTCAAAGTGCCAAGTAAACAATAACCGGTCCGCCCAATCCGCTCTGCACTGACAGGAAGCAACAGGAAGGTTAAAGGGTCACTCTGAAGCAGACGCTGACATCTAGTGGTCAAGCTGGGAATATCAGCTGCCTCTTTTCTGAACATCTTAACTTTATTAAGCAGTCCATCCAGGATTTTTTGAGATTTTTCACAATTAAAACAGCTGATTTTGTGAAATATTAGCAAGGAAATTTGTGATAAATTTTCCTCATTAAACCTGTTTGTATAGAGAGTTTATAAAGATACTTAAGTTCTTTAATTTCGGTGTTTATGGTTTGCAAAGTGCTTGATAATCAAACTGCACAGTTTTGCAATAAAGTGCAATCTAACATTTTATTAAAAGCCTAAATTCTGAAAACATTTACAGTTGAAACCAGATATTTACATACTCCTCATAAAGAGCCATTTTTTTCTCACTGTCTGAAGTTTAATCAGGTCAAACTTTTTTTATTTTTCATCAGATAAAATTACCAAAATTATTTATATTTGCTAAATGGCAGGTTATCTGTAGAGTTCTTCTTTTGTATTTAATTTGTTTTATTTTAACACGATTTGTTTGAACTGTTTCTGTAAATCTGTTCTACCCAAAACTCTGTGGCAGTTTTAGTTTCACATGATTCAAAATCTGTAACATACTCCTACTAAGCAAATTATGCGATCCAACTATTAATTGATTTATTGAAACAATAACAATCAGATTGGCAGAAAGAGCTCATTTAATTATTCTGGCTTTTTTAGTTTTCAGATGATTCTTTGTTACAGATGATCAAACATTTTTCCAATTTAAAAGGAATCTATTTGTTTATTTGCATTTTTAACATTATATAAAGTGGTTAAATGAAAATTCCGCGTTAGATCTAATTAATCAGAGAAATAACGTGAATGGTCGTTGGCTGCAGCTCTAAATCTTCCTTGCAGGTTTTTTTCCCCTGTTTTTTTTTTTGACCCTCTTTTGTTGTGAGGCATCAGTCGATGAACTTCACCGTGACCCTTTCTCCTTTTGTTTGAGAAGAAAGACTGAAGTTTTCTCTCGACCTTCAGCGCACCAGTTTTGAGCCGAGTTGCTGTTGTAACATATTTTTAGAGTCAGCAGCTCACTTCTCGGATTTCCTGCAGATCCGCTGCCGGCAGTCTGCCGGTAGCGGACCTGTCTCTAATCTGCAGACTCGTTCAGGTTCGTTCCCGTCTTCGTGTCCCAGTCTCTCAAACCTATGTGGTGCCTCTTCCCTCAAGGTGATCTGAGTTTTAGGAGGAAGCTGAAGCTGGGGGCCCCCTGCTGGGGGCCAGGAAACGTTGAGCCCTGGGTGTTTTCAGCTTTGGCTTCACTCTTTCTGTTTTACCTCTGTTTCTGTTCTGCTGGGGATGCCTTTAGACATCGTGGGTACTCTGAGGCCGGATGAGAAGGCCATTATGACCTATGTCTCCTGCTTCTATCACGCCTTCTCTGGCGCACAGAAGGTGAGCTCCTCACGCTTCGAAATCACACTAACACCTCGACCGAGAAAATCCTGCAAACGCCGCAGAGTTCCCCATCAAACGACACGTTTAGTACAGACGGAACCAGCTTTTATACTTCAGAACACGACTGCAGAGGCTTCTAGGGCGGAAACGAATAATAAATTTTTGAAATAATCGTCAACTAATTTAGGCATCAAAAGGCTGAAAAGTTGACTTTGCAGATTTTATTTGATTTATTAAAGTTGGCTAAATACAGATTAATCGTGATTATTCAAATAGTTGTTTTACAGACTTGGTCATCAGAAAGCTGATATCGCTGCACCCAAACCAGCTTCTATTTTATTTAAACTGGCCCAGGCATCAAGGGCTTTAGAGCTGAAATGATTAGATTAATTTTTTTAAAACCAACTAATTTAGTAAGCGATTAATCATTAACTAAAGTATACAGACTCTTAAGGTCCATTTGCTGAGAGCCGTAATTAATAATTGATAGTTTCAGCCCTGCTGTTAAATATTTATGGTCGATTTGTAAATGAATTCATAACCATGATGGGAACTCTGTAAACAACAACCTGTCCAGTTCTTCTGTTTCTGCTTTTTGACGTCGACTGGGTTTTTCGGTCTGGTCTGTTTTTAAACTGAACAGTTTGTTTCTGGAAAACCCAGCTGACGACTCCGGTTTCTTCTCTGCTGTTAACACTTTGCAAACAAAGATGAATATTCATCGTAAAGTAGAATATTTTAAACTTATGTTAGCCTTTGGGTGATAAAGTGGAGGTTTTGATTATTTTGAATATGTTGTCTTTTATTCCAGTGCTAGTGTTAGATCCTAGCAGACGCTCTGATGTGGACTTCAGCGTTCCATAAATCTGTAACTAGATGGATGGATTTGATTCCCACGTTTGGATGGGAGACGCATGGAGTTTCAACACTGACTTTTGGTTTTTGTGGCACTTTGAACTAATCATCAGAAGCGATTGCATGCCATCAGTAGCTCCTTATCTTAGACAGTTTCATTTGTCACTTTTTAAAACATTAACTGCCTGCGTGTGGAATATTTTTTTTTTGACAAAATGGAAGGAGACGGTGTAGTTATTAAAACCCAGAGGCACTAATCCAAACAGTGGAGCTTAGTGATTGTAACGGCTGCTGGAAATGATTGGAGCAAAGTTTAAATTGGAGTTTAGTCACTCTTTGTTTCCTGATAGGCCGAGACGGCCGCTAATCGCATCTGCAAAGTGCTGGCTGTCAACCAGGAGAACGAACAAATGATGGAGGATTACGAGAAGCTCGCCAGCGACGTGAGTTCGACGCACCGTTCATTAAACGTTACATATATTTACGCGTGATTTTTTTTTTTTTTTTTTCTTTTTTACATTTTCTGGGCTTTTCTTCCTATTTCAATCCAGCTGCTAGAGTGGATTCGTCGGACGATCCCCTGGCTGGAGAACCGAACCCAGGAGAAAACCGTGAAAGACCTGCAGGCCAAACAGGAGGACTTCAGAGATTACCGCACAGTTCACAAACCACCCAAGGTCCGGCAGCAAACGGCGTTTTTACCCGGAGCTCGTTAAAAGTCTGGCCCGCCTGACGTCGTCGCCACTGAATGATCTGATCCTGTTTCAGGTCCAGGAGAAGTGTCAGCTGGAGATCAGCTTCAACACTCTGCAGACGAAACTGAGACTGAGCAACAGACCTGCCTTCATGCCGTCAGAAGGACGCATGGTGTCCGTACGTAAACCTTCATTAAATTACCCCGCTGGGGGTCGAGGGTCAAACTATTTTATCTGCATGTTACCCACAGGCAGCGTTTGCTAACGTCCTTCATTACCAGCAACTAGAAATAAATTGACTGGACCCATTCTAAGGCGGCCTGGAAGTCAACAAACTAGAATTTTATTATTTTTGAAGATTTTGTGGTACTAGTTGGTCTTTACTCGGTATGAACACGGGAAAATCAGAGGGAGAGTGGAAAAAAAAAAATTAAGTTTTCAAATGCTAGTCTTGGCTAAAATGCTAATGCTAGCTTAAAGGGATAGTTGCCTACTGAAGTAAGTATTTTAAAATCTTCAGCTATGCAAAAAAACAAAAAAAAAACAAACATGCAGCTGCTTTAATTAAGTTTAAAGTTTCTGTTAAGCTGCTACATCAGCCAGTCAAATGGTTCACATGTTAGCCTATGATCAAATATGCTAACAATGCAACAGAGTTTTTTAAGTTTTCTCTGGTGTCCAAAATCATTCTGGAATAAAACTTATTCCGAATTAATGCAGAGCCTCTAATTTATGACATGAAAACAAAAGCTGTGGTCTGGATGTTGTGGGCGGCTGTGGCTCTGTGGGAAGAATAGTTGTCTTGTGATCGGAAGGTTGTAGGTTCAATTCCAGCTTCCTCCTGCCTCATGTGCCCTTGCCTACCGATCTTCGTATCGGTGTGTGAACGTTTGTGAGAGCGAATGGGTGAATGTGACTCTAGTGTGAAGCGCTTTGAGTGGTCAAACATGATCGGAAAAAGCGCTATACAAGTTCAGTCCATTTAACCTGTGCTGTTCTGTTCCAGGACATAAACACGGCGTGGCACACCCTGGAGGGAGCGGAGAAGGGATACGAGGAGTGGATCCTGAGCGAGATCAGGCGTCTGGAGAGACTCGAGCATCTGGCTGAGAAGTTCCACCAGAAAGCCGCCATCCATGAATCCTGGACCGACGGTATGACGCCGCGTTCAGTGGAGTCTGTACATCATTTAAATGTCGATTATTTTAATAACTGATTATTCTTTTTAATTACTATTAGCTACTTAGAATGTTGAACTATTATTTTGACAATTAATTGGAGGAGAAAAGTCGCATTCTGCAGATTTTTCATTTAACCACTTAAATCTTTTTATATAATATTATAAATACATTAAGAAGCAAATACACCAATTTGTTTTTTAATGAGTAAATATTTTATAAACATAAATGCAGCAACAGCATTTCTTTTGTGAACTTTTGATCATTTCTAGCAAAAAATGAATCTGCAGCTAAAAAAATACATCATGTGAAAATCTCAGCTCTTTTTATCATTAATGCAGTGTAGAGCCGTTCTGGTTTATTTTTTATTAATAATTTGATAACAAAAAAGTATGAAATAGATTATTTTATTGAATTTGAACCAGTTTAAGCTAAAGATTGAAGCTAAAATGTTCAGAGCAGAACATATTTACAAAGATTTTTCTCTCGTATGCAAAATGTGTAAATGTTTAAAGAAATGCTGTTATTGCATTTTAGGCAATATGTTAATTTTCTTATAAAGGAATTTAATTATTAAGTTTCCATATTTTATTGTATTTCTAATGTATGAAATAATTTTAAGTGGTTTTTCACTTTAAATACATAATGTATGTATTTTTGTTCAGTTTAAACTAAACTTGTTTTAGTTTAAAAGGAGGAAAAGCTAGTGGCAAAACTAGCAACGATATACAGAGTGTGGCCACACTCTGTATATCCACACTCTGTAATGGTGATTAATTTGATTAGTCACCATTAATTTGATTAATCGTGATTAATCAAATTAATGGTGATTGATCGTTTCAGCTCTAGTGCTGATACCAAAGTGAGATCGTTGGGTTTGAATCTGTCGTTCGGTGAATGAATGACTCTTAAATCCGTCTGCAGGTAAGGAGGCCATGTTGACCCAGAAAGACTACGAGACCTCCACTCTGTCAGAGGTGAAAGCGTTGCTACGGAAACACGAGGCCTTCGAGAGCGACCTGGCGGCCCACCAGGACCGAGTGGAGCAGATCGCCGCCATCGCTCAGGAGCTCAAGTAAGGAAAAGTGGAGAGCGTCAACACATGGCCACGCTAACCCCTGGGGGCGCTGTAACTTACTGCCTCGTCCAACAGTGAACTGGACTATTACGACGCCGCCAGCGTCAACACTCGCTGCCAGAAGATCTGTGAACAGTGGGACACCCTGGGATCGCTCACCCACAGCCGCAAAGACTCGCTGGAGGTAAAACACTCAAACCGGGCTGCAGCTGTGAGGTTTGCAGCCCGGTTGGGAAAAGTGCTGCCTGTCTGCAAACAGCTCTGGTCAGAAGCCGTTAGCCAAAATAATTGCTACAAGTAGCAATTATTTTGATGATTAATCAATTAATCGGATTTTATAAATTGGCACATTCTGACAATTTTTCATTTAACCACTTAATTTTTTTATATAACATTAGAAATGCTTCAAAACTTGCAAATTAACAAATTAATTCATTTTTAAAAAAGAAAAAAACAATAAATTAAATAACAGCACTCCTTCGGTGAATGTTTGATCAGATTTAGCAAAGGCTAAAAACACTAGCATGTGAGACGCTCAAACGGCTCCTGGATTTAACAGTTTAGCGCTGATCGGGTGATTATTTTTTTTGGATTAACTGATTGATAATTGGAGGTTAGAAGGTGCTTAATATGAAGCTAAAACTGGTGAAGCTAAAACTGCATCCTGATGGATTCTGGGTAGAAAATATTCACAGAAAAATAAGGTTGTTCTATCTTAAATGCAAATATTTTTGTAGAGTTTTAACTTTATTTACTGCTCTAAATAAGCTGATTTAACAAAATGCCTTTTTTTCAAACTATTTTAGTTGACAATTAAGCAATTTAATGTATGATTAATCTGATTAATCACGGCTAATTTGATTAATCATTTCAGCCCTAAAGATTTTTTGTTGTTTTCTGATTCATGCATTTTAACCTTAAAGTTTTTATCCATCATTAATAAACACGACTGAAGCAAAGCTTTTGAACCCAACCAGTCACGGTAGAGATAGCATCATGCTGTGGGACTGTTATAGACTACCTCCATGTTCTTCATCTTTACCTTGAAGCAGTAGCTTTGGTGGCGTTTCCGTTCTGATTCCTAATAAATAGTCCAAGAAGCTTTAAGTTTTGTTGTCACTGATCCGTTTTGACCGCCATCTTGTTTGTTTGGCCACCAGAGAACGGAGAAGCAGCTGGAGTCGATAGATGAGCTCTACCTGGAGTACGCCAAGAGGGCGGCGCCGTTCAACAACTGGATGGAGGGCGCCATGGAGGACCTGCAGGACATGTTCATCGTTCACAACATCGAGGAGATCCAGGTAGCTGCTAGCAACGCAACAGCACTGTTCAGACGCTAACAGGCTAACGGCTAACCCAGAGTTCCCATTTAGTTTTTTATTGTTTTCTTTCTATTAATCTAATTTAAAAAAGTGGCAAAAATGACGTCATAAAAAAAAAACCGACTAGCGTTTTTCTTGACGTTATCAGAATTTCGACAAACATAAATATCGTTCACATCCAGACAAGGATGAGCGACGAGGAGCTAAATGTCGACTTCCTGCAGGAGTGTTGATGTTCTGGTTTGTCCTGTCAGGGTCTGATCTCGGCCCATGAGCAGTTCAAGTCCACGCTGCCGGAGGCCAACAAGGAGCGCGAGGCCATCCAGGCCATCCAGGCCGAGGTGCAGAGGATCGCCCAGAGCAACGGCATCAAGCTGAGCGGCGCCAACCCCTACACCACCATCACGCCCCAGAGCATCGACAGCAAGTGGGAGAAGGTGGGCTGGCCTCACACTCGCTGTTTGTCGCTGCTTTTAGGACAGATTTGATTCTTCCTCAGGTTTTATCATGTTGTTTAGTTTTTCTTAAAATTTGGCTGGATTCTTTTCTTTCTAGATTATCCTCCGCGTCTTTTTTGGGTTTTATTTCCCGTTGAGTTCACTTTAAAACTAATTACTAGTGAGGAGAAGTTTCCTTACAGGGAAAATAAAGATGTGGTGAATTGTTCTTTTTGCCAAGTAGATGTGTTTAGCAGAGGATTACTGTTAGCCGCTACAGCTAGCGACGCTGCAGGCGCCATTACTCTGCATTGACTCTCGTATCCTTAGGTTGTTTTCAGGTTGCGCTGCACTGAATTCTGCAGCACATCTACATGTTAAGGTTTCATAATCAAGCTAGCATAATTGACCACCTTCCAACTTCATATGCTTATTTTAAATTTAAACTTTTCCTGACCTGTGAAATGTGAAACCCTTTGACCTAGTCCGATTCTTCGATTAATCGTATAGTAACACGTTTCACGCTTCCCGTTGTGTGTTCTGCAGGCCATGGCCATGGTGCCGCAGCGCGACAACGCCCTGCAGGACGAGCTGAACAAACAGAACTCCAACGACTCGCTGAGAGCCACGTTCGCCGCCCAGGCCAACTCAGTCGGCGCCTACATCCAGGCCAAGATGGAGGTAACGGACGACTGAGCTGGCGAATGTTCTCGGCGGCCGGTTCAGATAATCGTAACCGCTGTGTTTGTGTCGACAGGAAATCGGCAGGATATCCATCGAGATGAACGGCACCTTGGAGGACCAACTGACCAACCTGAAGGATTACCAGAAGACCATCATGTCCTACATGCCGGAGATCAACAAGCTGGAGGGACACCACCAGCATATCCAGGAGGCGCTGATCTTTGACAACCAGTACACGTCCTACACCATGGAGGTACGCCGGGCCGCCAAAAAATATCACTCAGAGCGGATAACAAGCTTCTAAAGACTTCAGTTAGCATCAGATTAACTGCAACAAGGTTCATCCAACACAGGGTTTCCAAACATTTTATTAAAATCGAGTGAAAAGTACTAAAAGATCAAATAAAACCAAATAGTCAGTTTTCTGCAGGAAATGGATGACATTGACTGAACACTGACCCCTGCTGGACATTTAAAATCCCTGCAGTTGACACAGATTTGATCACCTACTATCTACAATATTTGAGTCATATTTTAACAAATATCTTTTAAATAAAGATATCTCATGTCTTTATTTAAATTCAAAATATTTTTGATATTTTTAGATCTAGTTGATAATTAATGTGAACATGTATGTGACAAATGAAGAGACCACTGCACTGACCCCCATTGAAAACCTATATGTGACGCCTCGTTCTGAACGCCGCCGTCAGATCACAGATGTGACGCAGCGTTCTGGATCACGGATGTGACGCCTCGTTCTAAACGTCGCCGGCGTTCACAGATGTGACGCAGCGTTCTGTCGGTAACGGTTTGTTTTTCTGTGCAGCACCTCCGTGTGGGCTGGGAGCAGCTGCTCACCACCATCGCCAGAACCATCAACGAGGTGGAGAACCAGATCCTGACGCGCGACGCCAAGGGCATCAGCCAGGAGCAGCTGTACGAGTACCGCGCCTCCTTCAACCACTTTGACAAGGTCAGGGGTCACTCGCTACTCCACCTTTCTCCGCTCGATCTACATCCAGACCAGTTTGTTAAAGGAAACTTTAGATTTTACTGATGTAAATATTTTCTCTGAGATTTGACGCTGATGTCAATCGGACGGCGGCTAGCAGCCATGTTGTTTTTAGTTGCTTTAGACTCCATCCTCTGACAGCGGCGGCCATTTTGATTTCCATAAACGCAGCGCCACTGCGGGACGTCGTTGTCGTTCTTCTTCTGCTGATTGCTTTAGGGTTGTAAACCGTCTGATTTGATTATATGACCAGAGAATAAAATCGTACTAAAGCGATAAATCTGAATTATTATTAACTGTAACTCACAACACATTCAATCGTTGTTGAAGCACGGTGGTGGCTCTGTGAGGCTGCGGGCCTGCTTCTCTTAACAGCAGCAGCTTTAATAAGAACAGCTTGGGAAATAATATTCCTTTAGATTTTTCTAGAATTACTCGTATTTTTCTCCATTTTCCAGTCATATTTTGACAGCAGACTGTTTTTAGTTGCTTTAACTAGGCCATTCGTGTCGTGGTGTCCCTCTCTGGTTCTGTTAAACTGGACGCATCATCAGGATGAGAAGGCCGCACCGTTCATCACTCCGCCGTGTTTCAGTCACTCTGTCATCAGATTCATCGTGTCTGCTGTGTTTTTGTTTTTGACGTCGTCTAAACATCCTTCAATGTCCGTCTGTCTGTCCATCCGTCCCTCCCTCATCCCTCCATCACATCGTCCATCCATCCCTCGCTGTCCGTTCATCCTCATGATGCGTCGCTCTGACGGCTCTCTGGCCGACCGCAGGATCACAGCGGGGGCCTGAAGGCAGAGGAGTTCAAGGCCTGTCTGATCAGTCTGGGCTACGATGTGGAGAACGACAAGCAGGTAGGGGCGCCGGGTCCGGAGGGGCGCCGGGTCCGGAGGGGCGCCGGGTCCGGAGGGGCGCCGGGTCCGGAGGCCGGCGGCCATCGCTGACAAAACGCCTCCAACCCTGAAATCAGCTGGCAGGGCTGAGCTTTACTTTGCTGTTTCTCTAAAAACTGTAATAAATGCAGAATAGAGACGGATTTTAACCCCTTTATGCAGAAACGTTTAACAGCTGGAGCTTGGAAATAAATTCAGGATCTGAACCTCTTCATGACGAGAAAGTTTCATTTTAATACAAACGAGAAAGTTGTTTAAAGGCGAGTTCCTTAAAATGCGAGCGTCTTGTCAAAATTAGTTTGACAATGTTAAAATGTAAAAAACTTGATACAAGACGAGTTTTATAGTCAGAAACTTAAATGACGCTCCTGACACTGTTTGCTCTAGATGTCTAAAGATCTCAGGAGGTTTTATTTTTACAACCTTTCTTATTTAAGAGAAGATATTTATTGAGAGAGAAATCTGTTTTGTTTTTTGATTTTATCTTTTTGAAACTGGAAAGTTTCTCGTAACGACATGTTGCTCCTGAATTTATTTCCAATCTCTGGCAGCAAAAGGCTTCCGTATTTTAGAGACCATAAGAGGAGAAATGATTTAATTCAAGACACATTTTTCCTCAGTTTGTAGATTTAAGTTGGAGGTGAAGTTGGGTCAGCGATCAGCCGGTCCCGGCCGGTCCGGGTGTCTTCGGGTCGTCGGCATGGCGATCAGTCAGCTGTGATGTTCCTGTTTGTCCACCAGGGGTCTCTGCCTGTCTGTCTCTCTCTCTCTCTGTCTGTCTCCGTTTTACGCTGCAGCTGTTAACTGTCTGTGGTTTTTATCTTCACATCTTCCACCTGTCTATCTCTGTCCGTCCTTTCCTCGTCTCCAACTCTGTGACCTTCGACCTTTGCTGTGCTGCGGCGGCTGCAGAAGCGATCGGGTCAGATGGTGTCGGATGATTTCCGGGCTCTGCTCATTTCTACAGGAAACAGTCTGGTACTGCTGCTGCTGCCTGGTGTTCCTCAGGGCGTCTGCAGGGCGAAAACTCACCTGGACGATGCAGTGGAGGATCGTCTTTAAAACGATTAATCGTCAACTAATTTAGTCACCGATTAGTCGTTAACTGGAGTACACAAAATTAAAAAAAGGCTATTTGTTGAAAGAACAACATACTCAGAGCAATAATTAGGCCCAAACTGTATAAAAAAATAAATACATTTTGCATTTAAGATTAAAAAGAAACATTTTTGTCTGTAATTGTTTCTCAGAACTCCCAGAAAGTGACAGGTTTGGCTCCAAATTTTATAAAAATTAAAAAAGAAAAGGATCCTGTTAATCACCTTTTGCTATCAGTTATTGATCAGTTCATCCAAATAGGGCTGAAACGATTCCTCGAGTGATTCGATTATTAAAATTCCTCGAGGAAAATTTACCTGCCCCGAAGCTTCGTTAAGTTAAATTTTATTATTTAGCGCACTGCGTTCCGGCCGGGACTTTATTTGCTCTCTCACTTCCGCCTGAGTTGTTGACAAAAGCTAAGCGTTAGCAGCATAACGTCCAGTTTTCAAGTTCGGCCTGGGAGGATTTTATTGGGTCATGATAATGTCCGGGTTTTTGTCGTTTTTCGGGGGACCAATAAGCATCATTAAAATGACTGGCACTATGCCTGGAGTACGGCAGCTTTTCTCCTCCCGGAGCTGCTGGTTCAGAGCAAATGGCAGGGAAAAGCACTGCAGGTATATTTATGCAGGTGAGACTGAACCCGGCGGGCGGCTGCGCATTAGCATTAGGTAAGCGTAGCTTTACGGACGAACCGGAAAATGTATTTGACTTCATCCCGGTCGCCACTAATGTGTGGCGGAGCTCATCATGGCGGCACGTAGCTGGCAGATGTTTCTGTGTGACGAACGAAGGTGTCAAATCCCATCACTAACATGAACACAAAAGCTATAAATGGCTGGGAAAGGTCAGAGTTCATCTATTAAATTGTCTGCAGTTGAATACATAAACTAAAAGCTGGACTTTAGACATTTTTTATAAGTGTATTTGTGATCCTGCCTCTTTATTATTGAATTGAATATAACTTCAGATTCTTGAATATCTTTTCTTCAAGTTAACAAAGTGAGCTATTATTGTTACAGGTTAATTTTCTAAACTACAGAAAAGTAAAAAAGTGTTTTTTATGAAACTCCGAGTCGGGACTGAGTTCAGAGTTCCTTCCTCTTCACCTGCAGACGCCTGAACTTCTGTAAACGTCACGTCTTCGTTTTCTGTCCTCGTCCATCTGTCCAGTCGTCTCAGCATGAGTCGCCCCAGACGTTTGTCTTCTGTCTCCGTTAACTCTCGATCAGACCGCACCGTCCTCATGCATGCTGGGAAATAAAACATCCAGTTCTCTGGATGTTCTCCTCCCGTCAGTAACCTCTGTGTCTGACGCGAGCCGCCGCCGCCTCGACCCGGTTAACCTGTGCCGCTCTCTCGGTTGCCAGGGCGACGGGGAGTTCAACCGCATCATGGGCATCGTAGATCCCAACAGCAGCGGCTTTGTGACCTTCCAGGCCTTCATCGACTTCATGTCCAGGGAAACGACCGACACGGACACGGCCGACCAGGTCATCGCCTCCTTCAAGATCCTGGCTGGAGACAAGGTGAGCGGAGGATGGGTCCGGACCGCCGGCGCCAAACGTACCGCCCCCACATCTTGTTCCTGTTATTTTATATGAATGACACCGTTTGGCAGCTCATTCGGGACATTCAGGCCGTCGCTTTTGGTATTTTAAAATACGTTTTACCTGAAGTATTAAGCTGAAAGTTGCGCTTTTTGAAACTCCAAGGTTTAGACGGGTCCGATGGCATCAGGCTACCTTCAGCTTTTTTTTATCTTTTTTTTTAAACGCAGTTTTTGTTCGTTTTTAACTTCCTTTGGAATCCAATGATGGATTTAATCAACTAACTTTCTAGTAGCTGAAGTTTTTCAAACTTGACTGTTTTTTCACAAACAAAATGCTGCTGCTTGTACAGATTTCTCTCTACAGAATGGTTTTATGCATCAGAACGGAGCCGTGAGCTTATTTGTCGTTGCTGCAGGTTTTATGGTTTTCTTTCAGACGCTCCGGTAGCGCAGGCGTGTCGACTCGCCCTCCCTTGTTCTTCAGATATTTCCAGCTCTTTTTTGTCTCTTTCTCTCTGTTCATCTTGAGCCGCTTCAGTCTCTCCGCTCTCGTCTTTCTCCCATCAGAACTTCATCACGGCAGACGAGCTGCGGAGGGAGCTGCCGCCGGACCAGGCCGAGTACTGCATCGCTCGCATGGCGCCGTACGCGGGGCCCGACGGCGTCCCCGGCGCCCTGGACTACATGTCGTTCTCCACGGCCCTGTACGGAGAGAGCGACCTGTAGAGGTGGAGGCGGCGCGGCCCTGGGGGTCCAGGGTTTCTGTGAGCTGCCCCCGGATGTGCCCGTTTGATTCCCAGAATATTTGTCCGACCCTCGGCTTGTTGATTCAACCGGAGGTCCTGAAAGTTTAGAACAGGCACATCCAGGGGCAGCACTTCCTGAGTTCACCCCGTTTGGTTTTTGTTTTGTTTTGTGGGTCAAACTGGGGTGGGGGGGGCAGCATTCTGGTCTGGGGGGGGGGGGAATCACACAAGCTAATCTGATACTTATGCTAATTTTGTTTATTTTATTATAATTTGTTTCTTCTTGCCAGGTGGGAGGGTTCGGGGGGTCAAAGGTCGGGGTCTCCTACAGCAGCTGGCAAGGTCTGTGTATTAGATCCTAGAGAGATATATGCTGGGGGGGGGGGCTCTTCCTCTCCTCCCAGAGCCGGTTGTTTATTTCCAGGCGGCGGGGTCGGGGGGTTCCCCAGTGGCTGACCGGCTTCCTGCTCGCCCATCCGAACAAATGCTCAAATTTATCTCTGAAATTTCCTGGATTTCTAGAAGACGTCCTCCGTCCCGCTCCTCCCTTCCCAGAGGAGGGGTGTACTTATTTAAACGCTCCCATCATGTCAAACTGCAACCAAATTAAGAAAAACCAGAAACTATGCAATCATGTTCTGACCAACCTCGAGTTCTCGCTCGGGTAATTAGAGTAACATCCGCCACTAACGAGGGAGGAGGGGGAGGCGGCCAGAGGGGCGGATGAAACGGGGGAGGAAAATAAATTTTCCTTCCTCTTTTTTCTCCCGTTAGGTTGAAGAGAAATTAACTCTGAAATGGTGATTTTTTTCTTTTTCTTTTTTTTTTTTTCCTTTTTTTTGTACTCTTTAATATCAAACCTTATCTGCTGTACTGGAAACTGCAACGCCTTCTGTCTAATGATACATGACTTTCACAAAGCACACATAAAAAAAGTTTCCTTACAAAACGCCTCGGCTCGTCTCTTCCTTTAATCTGGGATTAAACGTCTTGACGCTGGAATTATTTTCCTCTGGATGGAAAAATAAAATCAAAATGTCGCATCTGGATTTAATAGGTTTGTTTGAAACATGTTAGTAAAATTTTCTGGTAAAAATTCCCCTTTACACTTTTAATCCTTCAATGCATCGTTTTGGTTGATTTATCTTGTGCACACTGCCACCTGTTGGAATAAAAATGTAAGTTAATCAAACAACCAAACAAATACATTTCTGAGTTTTTCCATCATTGGAGAATATAAATACTTCTGTGTTTGTTTGGACGGGAGACCCAACACTGGAACGTCTAAAACAAATGGTGTTCAAAGTAGGGTTCAGGGGCCATTTGTGGTCCCTGGATAAAAATTTTTGCGGCCCGCCGACACAATCCAAGAATAAATTGGGACAAAAGTTCAAGTCTTCACTTAAAATCTACTTACAAAACACCAGACTTTCTGGTTTCCTTTTCCTATTCACAGCTATTAGCATCTACAAACCTGGATGAATAAAGTATCTTTTAGATGGAATTTAGAGCAAGTAGCTGTTAAACTATTTTGTACTTATTTTTAAAAGTGTAAAACTTTCCTTCATGTTAAAATCCAGTTACAAAATAAATTTCAGAGAAATAAACAGACAATAAAATAATCAGTGAAAACCAAATTTATTGAGGAAATATTTGCACCAGATTCAACATCCAATGATTAAAAGCAGATTAAATGGGTATAAATGAAATTTAAAATTTATCCAAAAGACCCAAATGGAGTCCAAGGCTGAGCTCCTCGCCGTTTCCATGGTTACCTGCTCAGAAAACGCGACATTCAGCAGAAAATAAGCAGACTCCGAGATCGTGGTGATAAAAGATTCACGTGGGAGAATAAAAACGAAAAGGAAGCGGAACAAAGTGGATCCGGGCGCAGCGGGTCCGCCTCAGCTGTACAAGGTCATGTGGAGCCACTGGAACCAATCAGAGAGCAGAAAACGGTTGAGACGCATCAAACAGGAAGTCAGCCGGTTCTGTTCAGAGCACTCAAAATAAGACGTGCTGGCGCACATCGGAAAGGTTTTCAAATCAAGACATTTAAATCTAAAGTCCATAAAATAAAATGCTGTAGTGTCTGTCAGAGCATTTTCATTTACACTGAAAAAACTAAATCTTACCAAGTATTTTAGTTTCTAGAGTAACGTCTCAGTTCTCTTGAATTAAGACAAAACTTCCAAGTAACTTCAGCAAAACACAGGAGCTTGTCTTAAGTTACATCCTTAATATTGATGAAAAATGCTTGTTACACTGGTAGATTATTTAATTTATAAAATACATCTGCCAATAGCACTAGCAATGTTATCAATATTAAGGATTTACAGTCTTAAAACAAGCTCCTTGCTGAAAAGTTAGTAATAACTTAGTTTTGTCTAATTTCAAAAATACTTGACAGGATTTTGTTTTTGCAGTGTATTTCTGCACATTTTGTCTGTTTCCTCTAAATTGCCAGTAAATATTTTAATGTTGCTATTTTTTCATAAACGCATTATTATTGTCCTCCTGCTTACATTTCACAGGGCAGTAGCCCAGGATGTCAATATTTGTTGGGGCAGCAAAGACTTTTTTTTCTATGAATACCTTAAAAACACTTTATGAATATAAAACATTTTTTTATAAGGTTGTGCATTCTACCTTATATAAAACTCATAGTTCTATAACAAATGAATTATAATACATTTTGGGATGTTTATGAATATAAACAATACATAAATATTTGAAATAAGAAGCTAATGCTCAGGTGATGTATTAAACCTGCTGTGCATTAATTCATGTATAAAACTACATATTAATTTATTGTAATTTGCATTAGGAGGATTTTTCTGTGGTGGATTAATCCGGATCCAGCCCGGGGGCCCAGGTTCCTGTAAATACGGCCCTGCACCTGAACTCTCCCACTCTGGGACAGTGAAGAATATTTATTTTATTTTCTATTCTCTTTCTACCATTTTCTTTCAGTTTTTTTTTTTTCTTCCAATTTTCTCATCTTGAACTTGAACATTTCAGATTCCTGCAGAATCTGAGAGGAAGCTCTTGGGTTGTTGTTGTTGTTTTGAATTTTCTGGGATTAACTGTTTTCAAACTGAGAACAATTTTCTCTCTGAACTTCAAATGGTTTGGAAATGGCACTATAGCCCTTCCCGGATTGATGGGACGGGAATTTCTGATGATTTTCCAGTCAGTTTTTACTAAAATTGTTACAACTTTTCAGTGGCGCAAAAAGTGGGTATGCACTACATAGGGGCGCTACTCTAGAGGGGGCGCAAAAACGATGTGGGGAATTTTTTTCCTAGTCAGCATTTTATGTACTTAACAGCTGTTTGTGTATGAAATGATCAGCAACAGGAGCAGCACTGATTAGGCGCCCCGCCCCTCCCCCGCCCCTCCCATGCAGGTAGTTGGGCACGCGACCCTTCGAGAACGCGCAGGCGCGTCTTTTTTTTTTTTTCCTTTTAAATTTGAATTGTAGGAATGTACTCGACAACAGGGAGCTAAAGATGGGCGGCAGAAAAAAAACTCCGGAAGAGGCGGAGGGACAAAGATGTTGGAGAGACGAAGAAACGCTTTTCAAAGTGTTTGAAAGACAGCAGGTAAGTAATGTCAGGTTGTAAATATTCAGGTTAGCTTAAGCTAGCCTAAAATGACGGGCGGTTGGAACCAACGGGACGCGATGTGTCCGATAGACACGCCTATCACACACGTCTCAACAATAAGTGTAATAATAACGACCAAAACAAAACACGGGAAATATTAAGGTCAGCTAAATTGTCGTTGCGGGACCTAAATAGGACCCCGTCCACTCCCAACCCCCGCGAACTGACGCGGTTGTCACGGTTGCCTAGAGACGGACACTGCGCAGCCGCAGTGAGCTGCTGTCAACCCGCATCTTTTTAAAACGTCCACCCGATTCTACACCGTCCTTAGAGGCAAAACCTCTGGCAAAAACACAGACGGCAGTGGGGAGACAGGCTGGACACACAGTGACGTTTAATAGGGGCATGAAAAGCACCAGTGGGCTGTTGATGTCAGACAGAATGGGTCAGGAGAGGAACCGCAGAACCTAAAGAACCTAAAGAACCAGGCATCAGCCTCTTCATCCCTCCCTCTTTTCCTGAGACCGAAAAATAATATAAATGGCAATTTAAAGAACAAATCATACAAATAGGTTAATGGTAAATAAATAAATATTATGAAGAGAAACCGTTTATTTTTTTTCAACATTTAAAACGTTTGTTAGGATTGTGTCGGAAAAATGTTGATATCTTTTATAAATAGAGTTTTGTGGTCAATATTATTTCACCATTTTGTTGATGTGGGTTGCCAGTTTGGATCAGGCTTCCGATTAGGGCTGAAACGATTCCTCGAGTGATTCGAGTACCTCGATTATCAAAATTCCTCGAGGAAAACTGATCCGCCTCGAAGCCTCGTTATATTGTGTGTTATTATTTAGCGCACCGTGTTCCGGCCGGGACTTTATTTGCGCTCTCACTTCCGCCTGAGTTGTTGACGAAAGCTAAGTGTTAGCAGCATAACGTCCAGTTTTCAGGTTCGGCCTGGGAGGATTTTATTGAGTCATTATTGACTATTGAGATTATTGATACAGATAAACGGACAGACTGAACACGGCGGCGGCTTTAGATGGTAGCTTTACTGAAAATACCGGAAAATAAATTTCATATCATTCCGGTCGCAACAAATGGTGGCAAAGAGCATCATGACGTCACAGAGCTGGTAGATGTTTCTGTGTGACGAATGCAGA
>CAEGAE010016857.1:0-15451 GCA_903067095.1 Girardinus metallicus
TATATATATATATATATATAGATATATAGATATATATAAATTGTGCCTTCTCTGAAAAGAAAACTTGACCAGCTTAGTCTATAAATACTGGATATTCACTCAAAGTAAAATAAAGTTCATATCTGCAATCAAGTATTTGCAAAGTGCTTGATTGTGTCTAATTTGTCACATAGGATACATTTAATTGAAATATTCCCGAAAACTAATTTTAAACACTGATTTTAATAGTGTATAACGTCGAGCAATCACAAACAGTGAATGCATGAATAAGAGTATAAGAGAAAAGCTTGCTAAGATTAGCCAGCATATCGTCAGACAGGACATCTGCATATTGCTTGACCGTCAGCCAGAGATGCTGGGATATGACCCATCTGTTGGAAACTGTCAGCTGCTCTTTCACGTCATTACAAGGGGTGGGCAGGGCAAGCCCAGTCACTTGGGGAGTGCTATGGATGGGTTCAAGCGGAAGTCTCCCAATGTCACCCCGCCTTCACTGAGCTGCATGTGAGACATTTTCTGGAAAGATGCCTAACTTTTTCTCAAATATGGGAAATTCTGTCAGGGGTCAAAACATGAACCACAAAAAACCATAGAAAGTATAATTTTTAAAAGCAATTTTAAAAATACAGTACAGTAGTATTCCCCATAACTATGTGATAAATTATGCCAATATGCATTCAATATGCAATCATTCAAGTGAACTTCTGTCACTTTTTTAAAACATATGTCTCAAATTTTACAGAATGACCAACAAAAGTATTGTGTAAATAAAAAGAATACAAAGTTTTGACAAGGAAAAATCTGAAAGGTGTGGAAGGTGTATTTATTCAGCTCCTTCTAATCCAATATTTATATATAAAAAAAACTGACTCCCTAAGATTTGTTAAGGAAACAAATAAGTCTTGCCTAAGGTGAAACACTGAGTCAATCAAGAATGAATCAAAATGCATTTTGATTATTATTTTATTAAGAAATTAAGCAAAGAATATAGCAATGACTCTCCTGGCTAGTCCAGGGAAGTGAAGAAAAGATGAAGGTACATTGGTTTTAATATCCACCAGCCCTCTTACAATGATTTGAGCAAATGGGAGTATCCCACTAGTTTCAGTTTACTTCACAAGTCTGGTATTTGCACCTGCATACTATGACCAGGGATGATTCAAGCCCAGTTCAGAAATACTCTTTATTATGTGTTTCCAGCAAACTGCCTCCAACATGAAGGGTGCTTAATAGCTAAAACTGATTGCTTGATTGACTGAAATAAAACAAAGTTTGACATAATAGGTTCTAACAAAAATAAATAAATTGTCCTCCACATATTGTTTCTTGAGATGAGCCAAGTTTGGTGGAAGTAAAAAAATAGACCCAGAGGGAATGTATGGATATAAACAGAATGTGTTGATTGATGATGAATAAATAAAGAAATCTCTTCCTAATGCAATTAGAGACCTCCTGTGTACCTATTTCAAGATTTAATCAAAGCTCAGAGCTTACGGTCTGGCAGAATCATTGCTTCCCAAAATAGTTTGCTTCAGCTACACCTTGTAGCATTGAATGTCATATTGAAAGCATCACAGTAAACATGAACACACCTTTTGTAATTTTGAAATCAGACATTCCATCCATCCATCCATCCATCCATCCATCCATCCATCCATCCATCCATCCATCCATCCATCCATCCATCCATCCATTTTCGGTACACCCTTTTCCTTTAGTGGGGTCGGGAGGGCAGCTGGTGCCTATCTCCAGCTAACGTTCCGGGAGAGAGGCAGGGCACACCCTGGGCAGGTCACCAGGCTGTTGCAAGAGATCAGACATAATTAGAATAAATACAAAATGATGATTTAAAACTGATGAGAACCCAAGTAAAAAAAAAACTTAAGTATGACCTAAATAAATCACGTCAATTGTCTTTAGAATAGGCATATTTACAACATAGCGTCACCTGATAGACTAGACTTGCCCTTTTAACACACGCTAATGTTTACATAAACTCCCTTGTTGAACTGTATATGTGTGTCAGGTGTCAAGCATGTAAACATATAGTGCAGTGGCTTTAGGCCAATGTTCTTAAAATTGCTAGGAAGCAAAATATGGGGCAGTGAAGTTCCCCTTCTCATTCAAAGTGCAATATTAGACAGTTGTTGGCCTATTTACTTGAGGTTATACAGTATATGGGCTTTTTGTTCAAAAGGAAAATAACTTGTGGAAAAATCCAAATAGCATTTTAAAATTAATCATATGATGAATTACTTTTTAAGTCTGTCAAATGCCTTATAAACTAACTAGAGTATTTATTATAATTTTTGATTATTCTACCACTTCTATCTGATGTTCTGTTTTTATTTAGCTATGTTTGAAATTTTAAAGTTTGAATGTTTCCTCTGAGTAAAGAGAAAATATTTTGCCTATACTAAACTGTTTGTAAAGTTGTTAATTTCTTAGCACAAAGCATTACATTTGAGACTTTTTTGCAAACAACTGGGAAAAAAAAATTACTATTTATGTCACCTTTAATAAAAATATGTGGAACACACAATAAGTGAGAACCCTATGGCTTAGATGTAATTTGCCTTCCCCCGTGATTTATTTTTTGGAAATAAAATGGTGTCCTTTCTATGCATGAATAGAAAGGACACCATTCTATTTATGTATGTTTAAGAAATAATTTGCAGGGACACATTTATGGTCTACTGATTTTGGTGTGTAAGGCTATTATATTTAAGACAACTGGTGCTTCACTGGTGTATGCATGCTTATTATTAAGCATACAGGACATGTGAAAGCAATAAATCACAATCACAAATTGAGCAATTTAAATCAACTTACAATCCACTTTGTGATATTTGAACTGATGTAATTAAATTAGCATCTCTACAAATAAACTAATATATACATTGATGCTGAATTCATTTGTGTTTTATTATTTTCTGGGTCAGATTATTGGTGAACTGTAAGTAGTTGTTTCATCTAGTGATGTGTCGTTCATGACCGAGCCAATGCATACGGCTGGCTCAACTACTGCAATGGCAGCCCGTTTTTTTCTACCTGATAATATATGATGTTCTTATGCATTTTAGTGTATTATTAACCACATTACTTGATATTGCTTTAAGGCTTTCGTTAATGATACTAATAGTTCGTTAGGTGCAATAATATAATGAGATCAGACAGTGAGGTTAAAAAAAGGTTGGAGTTTGTGTTGAACGAAAACACAGTTTTGTGTCAATTTTTTTTTTTTTTTTATCAAAATATAAAACATTTTTAAGCACACTCGAAAAAGATAATAAAGGAAAATCCGTTTGGGAACCGAAAGAATCAACTCGTTTGTGAACTGAGCCAAATGACTTGGATCCTAGAAAAGAGCCGGATTTCCCATCTATGATGTCAGCAGACCGTAATGTGACGAGAAAAAGCTGCGCAACGAATGATGGCGGCGTCTCAACCGAGAGTGGAGAAAGACAGCGAGGACTGCTCTCTTTTGCCTTTAGTTCACGATGTTATCAAATTGTAAGAGTAAGGTTATATTGAGCATGTGCTCGCTACGTATGTAAACACCTGTGTACTTCTTCATTCTTCACTCCGTCTGAAAGAAATTGTTTTCGCGGCGTTACACAGCATACCGATGACCCATTAGCTAAAGCTAACATAACTACCTCTCAGCTGGAAATGTAACGTAGTACGTACCATTGAGCCACAGAGGCGATTTTGGACCTTTGCAAATCATAAAGCTCGATTAGATTTGCATATGTCTGGCTAATTTTGGAGCACTTGTTTATTTGTCATCATCGCGTATACAAACAGTGACAGTGGGAATCGCGACTTGTAAGGTGCAATATTGATATTAGTCCTGCGCTGGAAAACAAACTTGTGGAATGATGCGGAGATGTTAAGATTCACGGTGTACAATCAAAGGCTTAACTGTGTTCATGGTTTGCTGCTTTGTATCTACTGCAAACACACTTCAGTTGAATCATCTCAACAAGTAAAAAAATATTATTTGTGGCTACAGCTGCTCTTTTGGCTCGTAAGCACGTCTGTTGCACACTATTTCAGTTTTCTGCCAACTTTGTCAGAACATTTTAAAGACTCAGAAATACTAGGTACTGGTGTATTAAATAGCATCACGTAATATATTACTGTTATTTAACAATCTGTTCACTGCCATCAAAATAAGTCTATTGATATATAGTCCGTTTCTTATTTAAAAATCACAGTGTTATTAACGGTTCCAGGGTTATTGTAGATTGTGAATTTATAAAACCTATGGCTGAAATTGACAAGGCTGTAATTTTATTCAGATCAAGATTCAATGCCCAAAGACTTGTTCCAATGGTTGACCAATCAGATGTCTTTTTCCATCAAGCTTATAAAATGAATTCAAACAGTCAATAAATTTTACTTTGACACATTCATATATTAATTAAACAATTACAGTAGCTTTTAATTTTACTTGTATTTGTTGGAGTGTAACTTTGTTTGCCCATAAATCCATATTTATTTTGTCAGCAGTAAATAAAGAAATAAGAGAAAATACAATTTTGTTTAGTGTATTAAAGATTCAGACAACCCTCTTATTTTGTGGTAATGCCTTTGATGTTGTTATAAGTGTTTCAGGAATTTAGCAAGTCTTAGGCATCCATGCTATTTCAACATCATTTTCATTTTTAAATTCGATGTAGTCCCGTTTTATCCCTGATATTTGTGGATGGATGTGTAGATGTTACTCCTATAGGAAGCTCTCAGGTTAAAAATGTAACAGATTGATATTTAGATTTTGTTTTATTTTACTTTTGTCTTTGTCTTTTCAAGCATGGACAAGGACAAGGATGGCCAGGATGTTCATCAAGAGCTGATGAAGCTGAAAACAAAGATCCAGAAAGCTAGGGAGCAAATCTCCAACATGCCCGGGATAGACAGCAGTCCACAGGAGCAGCAGCAGCAGCTGGCCACTCTGAGAGAGCAGGTGCGCACCAAGAACCAATTGCTTCAGAAATACAAAAGCCTATGCATGTTCGATGTCCCCAAAGCATCATAACACTAGATGGCTTGGACTGGACTTCACAAACTGGAGGGAAAAATAAATTGAAACTCATGATGGTCAAGGACATGGCATACACAGGATTTTTTTTTCCTGCAACGCATGGTTATTTTATTATTTTTGGATGTGTTTGATTCTGTAGATTTTGTTTGAATTTTCCTATCTTGTTTTTTTTTTTTTTTTGTATTAAAACAATTTTGAAAACCTTATCTAGATGTTGTTATTAACATAAGCTACTACCACTTATGAGTTGCTGTGTTTATTTTAAACAAATCCACTGATGACACAAAATCAAAGTGCCTAAATGTTAAGGAAGGCAGTGAACCTGTTTTTAAAGAAAAATGAATTCTGCCTTTAACATATTATAGTCTTAATACTGAAGATTTCTTTTTAAAAAATGTAAAGAAGGGGGTGAAATAGTACATAATATATTGTGCTATGCACGAAATTAATCACAAGAGAAACAAGAGGCTAAAAAAGTATCAAGTGTTTTATTTTCTCTTTATCCAAAATATGCTGACAAGGACATGACAAATACATGTGAATTCATTTTGTTCATTCTGCATAACAAACATTCAAAGTTCCGTTCTACGTGAGAACGATGGCAAAATGTAAACATTTCTTCCCTTCAGTGCTGCTCTTGGAGAGACAACGCAGTCACATTTACAGCATTTCCAGAGCATCTACTGCACCGCGTCTCGACCTCTATTTGGATCAAGCAGTCTGCAGTTTTGTTTTTATTTTCTATTTGGTCTCGTGTTTTCTGCAGCCCGGCTGATTTTCGTTTACTTATTTATTTACTTGGCCGCAACAGTTTTGAGCAGTCTGTTTGGTAAAGGCGTCAGCAAATAACGCAGCCTTTCTCTTTGGCCTGACTGCCGCCTATTGTTTTCTCTTTGATGTACATTAAGTCACTGTGCACACTTGGTCTGCGCGCAAACGGCGCCACTATCCCGTATGCGTTCCCATCCTTGCATCTCTTATTCCTGAATGACTTTCTGTGCAAAACGTCGCAGTACTGCAAGGAAACCTTGCAGTGTCGGTCGGGGCTCATCTCGTTGGGCAACTTGGCCATGGTAAAGAGCGTCTGAAACATCTGGTCGACGTTGGTGTTCTTTTTTGCAGAGATCTCAAAGTACGCACAGTGCTCGTCTCCCCCGACCAGCTTCTCGATCTCTTCGTCCTGCACTTCTCTGTAAAAGTCCCGGTCGCACTTGTTGCCGCAGATAACGAGCGGGACGTCCACTTTCTCCTTAGTTTTGTTGCGGAGACAGGACTTGGTTTCGTGTATTTGGCGTTTCAGACGCTGCACCTCTTGGAACGAGTCTCTGTTGTCCAGACTGAACACCAGGATAAAAACATCACCTGTAAAAACAAACACACAAAGGGACATGTTTTAATATCAAGAAGAGTTCACAAAGTCAGATCTGAACCACCGAACAGCGTAATTTGGATTTTTGATTTAAATCTAAACTCACCAGTGAGAATCGAAAGTCTCCTCATTGCAGGGAACGGGTGGTTTCCAGACGTATCCAGGATGTCCAGCTGGTAAACGTCCCCTCTGATGCTGTAGAACTTTCTGTGAAAGTCTTCAATAGTCGGTGTGTACTGGTCATCGAACCTCTCGTTGAGAAACCTGGAGATAATGGCAGTCTTCCCAACTTTAGTGGAGCCAAGAATCACCATCCTGTGGCAATTCTTGGCAGGAATGTCAAAGTCATTCTCGGATGGAGACATTTTCTTAATCATAGCTGCAGCAAGTTGCACACCGTCTTCAGCGGTGCCTTGTCAGTGTGGGGATAGTTTTAAATCCAAGCAGTGATGGGAAAGGTCTAAATGCGCTCTGTCTGAATGCGCTCTGTCTGAAGCTGAGATGGGCTGCTGGCTGAGAATTTATGGGAGAAGATCGCCGCGCCTCCACTGCGTCATGCGTCACCCTAGCACCATAGCGGAGCAAGAGCAAAGAGCGGCAATCACAGGCTGCGGTTCTGCGTCAGTTCTGGCCATATCAGAAAAGAAACTGATCAGATACAAGCTTATGTTTTCATATGCATGTCACCGAGTTCGAAAGTCATCGAAAATTTGATTTATTTCAGCATTTGTTTAAAATATTTAATTTGAATGGATTGGATTGGGTTGGATTGACCGCATTTCTGTGTATAAACTGAATGTTGCCTTGAGACGACATTTTCTGTGAATTGTTTCTATATAAATAAACTTTGTTAAAAATGTATGTATTTATAATAAGGAAGAATCTTTATTATAAAACTCCCATCCGGAATCACATGTTTTAAGCATTTGTTTCTGTCGGATTTGATATTTGTGGCATGAAGCTATGACACGAAGATTCAGTGTTTTAGAAAATTGGAATACTAAATAAATTGAATTATTAAAAATTCCTGCAATTCTTGAGGCTTAAACAATCACAGAGAAAACTGCAGAATTGCAGCTGTCCAGAAAGTAGTCACTAAAACCTTGCACTAGGAGTACAAGAATAGTAGGGTTTCTAATAAACAGTCTAGCTGTTAAGAGAAAGTGGTATTCAAATATAATGAAAAGTTGAGTGGAAGAAAAATCAGTGGTTACCAAACCTTGACAACCAGCATGGAAAAAGGTAAACCTGAGAGGATTATGCAGCAAAACCCATTGAGCAGTTATAGAGGAAACCTTGATTTAAGATTCATTAAACACAGAAATATATAATTAATTATCTCTATTCACCTGAATAACAGTGTGAAATTTATTTTAAATGTTTTTTATGCTGAGAAAAAAAAGTTTTTCTTATGGATGTATCTAAATATGTGCCCTTTATCTCCATATAAAATCAAAACAATAAACAGCAAATGTGATTAAAAACATGATCACTGTGAAGTAAGTCAGTACAGATTCTGATGGCGCCCCACTTTGATGGGTCACCATGACACCATGAGCAAAAACAAAAACACATATTACCCATTTGAGAAAAACTGGTACAGAATACAAAACACATATAGTTAAGCATTTCTTTTAGGAGCCATAAAACTACCCCAGTCATTCATCACTGTTCATCACTTTCATCACTGTTACAGTTTGGACAAAATGTCAGAATGCAAACACAGTGGCAGCAAACGTCATAGTGGCTCGAAGGGCGGAAAAAAAATCTAAGGAGAAGTCCAGCTGGTTGTAACTACTGCCTGCAAGCCATTCAATCCAATCTCTATTGACTTTCTCATATGGCCTATTAATTAAGGTAGCCCAAGATAGAGCCTGCCGCTTGTGACTCAGCCTCTGCTCATCCACTTTTCCGCTTTAAGCACTCATCACCTTTAACCTATCCTCTCACCTGCGAATCAGTGTGAAGAAGAGAGAGATTTCTGATAAAAGGGACAGTCTTGAATATGATTTAGGTGTCGAGTGTGCTGCCACATGTGATAGGCTTTGTGAAACTCTGTTCTTCTCTTTCAAAGCCTGATTTTTCACTACTTGATGTACTCAGCTTCTACATATTGTGCAGGACAACATTTTAAATAAAGTGCATAACAAAAGTATTCACACCCCACTCAGAATGTTAGTAAGTCATTGCATCCAAGGAGCATGCCAGACAAGTCTCATAACACTATTTGAATGTAGAAGGTAGAAGAATTTTTGATAGCATAACTAGTGGAAAACTACCTCTGTGCATCACTCAGAACAAAGCATACGAACAAACAAACAAACAAAAACATGGTGAAACATGTTGGTGACAGCATCATACAGTGGGGATAGTTTTGTTCATTGTTGAGAGAAGGGCTGAAGCTGAATGCATCAGCAAGAACACCTATCATAGGCAACAAAATCTTGTCATGTCATCTCACATGCAATTCCAATAAAATGCGGTGAAGCTGAATGTGAAAATGTCCCAGGCATCTGAATACTATTGAAATGTTCTGTAATGCCAACCAAGAAAGAGCCTCAGACAACACCACTCATTGGCTGTTCTGAGGCTGCTGATGTTGAGCCATATAACGTTGTTGAGACTACTGTCAACATGTTTTTAATTTAACTGAAGGTGCCCTGTGTTGCTGGGAATTTTCAGTGTAATTTGTAGGTCAACCTACTGCTTCCCGTGTTTTCACTGGGTTTACAAACCTGCGTCATTGTTTTATTGTATTGAAGCAATACAGCCAATGTCAGCCGCGTTCAAGACGTTGATATTGTTCATCATAAGCATTCAACACCACATTATCCTGTAACTGTTCCAGAAAAAGCAAAAACATCTTTATTCTTGATACTTAAGTTGAGGACAAGCTTAGCCATATGTCTCTGTGTTTATCTAATCATATTTTGTGAAACCTCATACCTGCCAACACTGGTGACCTTTTTTAGCCTTCTGTGGGGCAACAGGTTGAAATGAGATAGGCATACACCTAAGCCAGGATTGTTCAAAGCCTCAGTGATGGATTTGTGCATGCTGGGTGGAGCGAACCTGTGCTACATCCCTGACTATTGGTTGAAAATTTAAGCCAGTGTGTTCCCGGACTTGCATAAAACATATCACGTGCAGAACGACACCATTGTCGTGATACTGCTTCTATAAACATATTACATGGAAACAGAAATGTGCATTTCAGTTGAGTAGTATCAACACTTTAAATCTGCTTAGCATTAACCTACATAAAGAGTGATAGAAGAATTTTTTATTTGTCTATCAAAATTTGGATATCATCAGCAAAAAAATTACATGCCTTACCCTGCACTGATGCTGTGATACTTTACACAGCAACAGACTTCAGTATACCTTGTCCTCATGCCTAGTCTCTTAATACGTGTTTTTGTGCCTAAGCTAATCTCCAGTCTTTTTTTTTTTTTTAGATAGATGGACTTCTTGCACACACACCATCCTGGCAACATGGCCTAGAAGAGCAAACACAGCAGTGGCAGCCTGCTCACGCCATGAACAATTATACACATTATACTAATTTTCTTCTCAGCAATGTTTGCCTTCACCGATTAGCAACAAGGACAGAAAAGCTCTGAAAGACAAAAAATGTGGAGTGCCTGTGTGAGGACAAAACTCTTCACAGCTGATGTGGAAACATGTTTTTGTTGTTGTTGTTGTTTTGGTCAACCTTTCACAGCCTTCCACCAAACCTAGGTTGTGATGTATTGGGAAAGGACTCATATCATCATACTTTTAAGACCTTCAGAGGAAATGAAAATTACTTTTATTTTTCCAATTTATAGAGAAAATAAGGATTTAGTACCTCATTTCCACCGTGTGGTATGGTACTAGCTGGTGCAGTTCGGTAAGCTTTTATATGGTCTGGTACATTCAGAAGAGAACTTTCAACACCAACTGGACTCTCACTGGGCAGATGGGTTTGATCTGGACATGATCTGTTAGATGTCTGAAAACCCAAAAGTTAATCTTTCAGTAGTTTTAGGAGTGGTAACTATTATATGGTAGTCTTCTACACTCATAAAATATATATGAGTGTAGAAGCAAAGAAAAGAACATTCTGGGAAATAAAATCATGTTCCACAATGTAAGTCTAAATTATGAGTTTTAAATCAGCAGAGTCAGAGGAAAGCAGTTGAATACAGAAAGATAGGGGCTGCCTGTGTTCAGTGAGGTTCTGGAGAAAACAGGCAAGGCCACTTCATGCTGTATGTTTTCAATGGTGTGTTTACATGGCATGTGCTCTCAGTCTGTTGCGTGTCAGTCAGGGCCACGCTGCAGAGAATTCGATGAATGAAGCATGATCCTTTGATTTCCAGGACAAAAGCCTAAAAACGTCACGACCAATCAGCTTAGAGACTGTAGTTAGGCTTTAGCTTGCTGAACACCTGTGTGTTTTGGTGGTCTGATAATCTGTCAGCTGTGTTTTTATCAGTGGTATGAGCAGTGATTTTATGCAGGGGGTGTAAGGTTTTAAATATATGAAGGTAAACATCTTCATGAGCCTTTTATGTATTAGTTTATGGCCAGAGGTTGGTAGTAGCTAATTACATTTAAGTAGTTACATTTACTTGAGTAACTTTTTTTTGTTTAAAGTAACTTGTAGCCACTGTTATGTATAAAAATATACACATTTATTGTTGATTGATATATTGATTAATCTTGAAAAAATCAGTTTTAAAAGCAGATGTTTATCAGTTCCTTTGTAATCAGTTAATCTTTTTATTTGATATTTTTTTACTCTTACTTGAGTAATTTCTTGTACAGCTGCTTTTTACTTTACTTGAATAAAAATATGTTGTAGAACTGCTACTCTAACTTGAGTACATTTGGTTACTCTATGCACCTCTGCTCAGGGCTGAAGATTATAGAAGGAAACATAATATGTTTGAATCCTCAAATTTCCAGCTCATTTCAATATAACCTCCTGGGGTCAGAAATGATTTGTGAATACTTGTCAACCTCACTTGTACTGAACAAACAGCAGTTCACAGGGTTCGCCTCAGTTGACCTTTTTGACTAAGAATTTTTTTTTGCCAGGTGGTTATTTTCATAATGGATTTACAAGCAATCTGTGCAGATTCATCTCATCATCCTGGCTCAGAGTCTTTGCTGGAAAGATTTCAGTCAGATCAATATTCATGTTCCCTTCTTGAAACCGGTCAGACAAAAATGTATTTCATCTGGAAACATGGATATTTTTGTCATTAGTCTACCTGCAGGTATCAGATGGTGTTTTTATATCTATCAATTTTGATTAGGTTCCTTTGAGACTTCTAGTTTGGCATTAAGCCTGCAGCAAAAAAAAAAAAAAAACTATAGTGTTTGGTGCAAACCAGTGCAGTAATGAAGCACTTTTTTTTTTTTGCATTTTTTTGAAGATGGTGGTGTGCATAGATATTCACTAAGCTATTTGAAACATCCCTTACTGTAATTACAGCTTAGAAATATTAGAGATATCTGATATTTTTCTTGTTCTTTGTGAATGCAAATGCTCAAAACACCTTTTAGGTTTTTTTTTAACTGTAAAAACATTTTTAAGACAATGCACTAATTTATGTTGGTCTACCACATAATTGTAGTGAAATGCTTTGGCAAAAACAGTAACCAGTGGACTGTAAAAGTCTGAATACACAGCTGAAAGTGAGTCTGTATACAAAGAGACTCAGTAAGTGCTTTCGGAAAATCGGTTTTATGTGGCTTAATTTATTTCCCTTAAGCATTTAGCTGACCTGTGCAAGTGGGAACAGTCACCTCAAGCTCTGTGTACTTCACTGAGCACTGCCGTCAGTAAATATGGCGACAACTGAGTGATCTTATAAATGCTTAACTGTAGACGTCAAAGAACCACTGCCTTTTGGAGCTCTGTTTACGTAACGGTAATGGTTTGGCCAACAAATGGGAAAAGAAAGACGCAATAAAGGGGAAAAATATTTTTATTTGCTTCTCACAGGTATAAATGTTAACCAACAGTGACTTTTATTAACAGAAATTCATCCAATGATTACATAAAACTCTTATAAATTAGCATAAATAACAAGTATTATAACCCCGCCAAAAATATTTATTGAACATGTTTCCCATCTCGGAAATATGAAAAACAGTATCAAGACCCAACTGCGTTACATAAAAAAGACAACCAGGAAAAAAGAAATCTTGCACAAACATTTGAAACTGAAATAACAGGGAATTAAAAGAAAAGAGTGCATGAAAGAAAAATATATTATTGAAATTTTTATATATATATATATATATAAGTATGTTTGTAATAAGCTTTGATACACTTGGATTTAATTTTGAGTCACAAGAGCATTCAGCTGTTTGAAGTGAAGAATAAATCAACTTGTTGACAATTCTCTCAATTTAGATGTATAGATCTGTATTTATTTCAAATTTGTTCAAATTAACATTCAATTCAGTTTGTCATTGAAATAGATTTTTATAGTTTGTGTGTCATGAAATGCAAAGCGTGGTTGCTGTTGACAACAGCATCTACGTTACATCCAAAGCAATTCCCCTCTTACACCAAATTAGCTGTTTATGAGTCACCAAATGTTGTGCGCCAGGGGAACATCATGGTTTATCGCATACACCTTGCTGTGATTAATCCTGATGAAATCCCACTCCTGGTTTACCATGCTCTACATCATTTTTTATCATCATTTCAGATGTCACTAAAAGTTAAATAAATATTTTTCCATATTGAAATTGTTTGTGACCTAAAAATGTTGGCATGGTATTTATGCATGTTTTTACGTTATGCCATGTTATAGACATCAATCTGGTGCATTTAAATTGGAAAACAAATGCAAAATCATGGTTCAAAATTTCAAATTATTTTACAGATAAAAATCTGAAACTTTTGATGTTTGTTTGAGTTCATTTCACATGAGCTAATGCCTTTTAGGATCACCGTTTTTCTGAGTTATAACTGCAGCTCTTTGGGGGTATTTATGGAGGCTATCTTCTTTAAAGACTTCCGTCTTAGCAAGACAGGGCAGCGAGAGTGTCTGTGGACATCAATATTCAAGTTGTCTCCATACACATTTTGTCCATAAAGACCAAATATGTAAACTGTCTGACATATAGTTGACATACAGATTCCCCCCCCACCCCCCCCGCCCCCCTGAGTTGTGGGTCTTTGCAGCTTTTCTGGCGTTACTATGGGCTTACTACAGTATAGGTAAGATATGATTGCTGTGACAAACTAAATTTTCAAATGATGGATTAAACATTACTCTGTGAGATGTTCAAAGCTGGGCATATTCAAACATCTCAAATCCGTCCATTGTATCTCCAATGATGATTGGGTGAGAAGCAGGGCACACCCTGAAAGGTTGCCAATCCATCTAATTTACTTACACTTAAAAAAAGATCTAAATTAATATTAGCCTTAAAATTTTCATACTCCATCAATAGAAAAATATCACCCTAAATTATATGACTCACATAGCAGAAGGAGTATTTCATAACACAAGACGAATATCACATCCCGCCTGTACTGGCCCATCCTCTCTGTTTTTGTTTACCTGGATGCTGCGTAACTGGTGCCTATTCTAACCCAGTTTGATGCTAATTTAGCAAACCGCTGAGATAATTACTACACAGCAGCCAACTCAAATATCCCTGCTGTTCAGCTAATAAGAAATATATGCATACTACATTCAAATAATTACATAAGATGCATGCGCAGGCATAGTCACTACACTGGTGATCTTCATGCTGCAAACATAACTGAGCCTTGGAATTGTCAGCTGATATCCACAAAGTGTGTCCCTGTCTGTCTCTGTGATTTCTCAAGTGTGTAAACAGAAAAGCATCACAAAGGATATCAAAGTACATGTGGCTATGATAAGAGAGGCAGTTAATGTTAATGCAGCTATCTGTTTCAGTAATGATTCATGATTTGTTTGAAAGATGCTGCAATTTTTTAGTTACATATTGATTTGTTTTTAAAATCTTTTTTATTAAGAAACATACCAGAAAATGCTAAGTTATAGATGTTTCCAGAGAGTGTTGTTTAAATTGTACATTATACAATATCGAAGATTAAAAACAATATAATTAAAAAAAGAAAACTCTCCACATTTAAGTTATGTTATGAGCAGATATAAACTATTAGCCACATGGTTAAACTGAAAACAAAGCTTTTGACCTTTTCAATGAAAAATGAAAAAGAACTGTGACTAACAGTTTCACCTTCCTGACAAAATCACTTTCAAATGGCATGTTACATGAAAGCCATAAGCTTTCCTCCTTAGCAGCTAATTACATTCTAATAGACAAATCAGCAAACCAAAATATTCATCCACATAAAATATTTTATTTCTTTAAAACATGAGTTTTAAATATTTTACTCTACTATTATTAAAGCTTTTAGTGCTTAAGACTGAAGTATTTTTTTATTTATTTGGACTTTGGATGTTGTTGTTTTTTTCAAATTGCTATCTAACCATTCTACTTGATGATGACATCATGTCATGTCTGTGTGGTTGAAAAGAAATAGAAGACAAATAGGATTTAAAGAAGTGAAAGTCATGTCTTCAGAAAACTCCCAAACACAAGTCTTCAATTGACAATTTACTATTTCTAAAGCTTTCAGCTAATCACTCTTTGAGATTTACATTGTTGATTGTGAAATAATTTTCATGTCAGGCAGTTAGCTTCTGACAATCCTGCTATCACAATTATTCAGCTCAGGTGGGCGATATGGATGGCAGCTCTGTCTCTTCCGCTTGTCCATCTGTCAACAGACCACTTCAGGCTTCAAGGTGTGTCTTGTGTGACAACAGTGCCTTAAAGTCTGTGTAATTTACAACAGCTTCCCCAGCAAAATAGCACGTATGACACATGTATGATGGCTGTATTGGGAAACCATCTGTCCACCTTCTATTTTTCACAAAAACAAAATCAAAAATCAAATCAAATTTTATTTGTATAGCACATTTCAGCAACAAGGCATTTCAAAGTGCTTTACATCATAAACATAA
>CAEGAE010016876.1:0-16260 GCA_903067095.1 Girardinus metallicus
TATATATATATATATATATAGTGGGTGCAAAAGGAGGGTTAAGTTAACAGTGGCCTGTATTGTTTACCAATCTCCGTCGTCCATTAATCAGGACGATCCGGCTCTAATTGGCGTTTTGGTTAAGCTGCTCTCCAGACCCCGGCTCCCTCCGCTGGCCTAAATAATGGCGTTACGCCACAAGTGCCGCCACACATTGGCGAGGACAATGTGCCGCTTGTCTGAGGGGCCAGGACAGGATCCCCACCCTCTCGTCTTCGCCTCCTTTCTTAGCTCCCCTCTGTTCCCCCCAAAATAAACCTCACACACAAACACAAAGAAGGCCTCACACTATTGAGATCTCTCCATCGCAGGCTCCTTCTCCTCATCTGTCTGCCTCCCCCTCCCATCATTCCCACACCCCTCCATCATCCTGCAGCCCGTTTAGCTTCTCAACCAGCAGTTGCATTTATTTGGCTCAGTAGTCGGGTAAAAAGAAAATCTGAATTTCTATGCAGTGATTTATTTTACCTCTTTAAGCACAAGCAGCTGCTGATGAAGAAAAATCCCCAGTGTAGAACGGTTACTTATCGGAACCACGTACACTGCAGGTACATGATAATCATTTCATGGTATTTATACAAAGGTGCACTGCAAAAACACACAATCTTACCAAGTATTTTTAGTCTAATTTCTAGTGCCAATATTTCACTTGAAATGAGTCAAAACTAACTTGTAGAAGATATAGAAGCTTGTTTTAAGTAAATAATTCCTTAATATTGTATTTTTTCACCAATGTTAAGAAATTATTTACTTAAAACAAGCTTCTATGTCTTGCCAAAAAGTTGCTTTTAAATTAGTTTTGTCTTAATTCAGGTGTAATAAGATAATTTGCACTAGAAATGAAACTAAAAATACTTAAGATTGTGTGTTTATGCAGTGTAGATAGATAGATAGAAAACTTTATTATTTTTCGTCATCTCTGTCTCCCACATATCACTCTTGTACATAAAAATACTTAAAGCATTAAAAACTTAAAGGTCTTCTTTACCCAAATGCAGTTAAATCTAAAGTAAATAAAAGTAAATAAGGTTAAAAACAAGAGTAGTGACTGGAGTTGCTGCTGATGTGACTTAAGTCATCCTAAATATACAGATCTGGAAAAAATGACGAGTCCACTGCAGTGAACCCCATTAAAACCTCCTGGTTTTTCCACCAAATGTTGATTTCTGGACTCTTCCTGAGTTAAAACATGTGTATTTTTGTATCTAAATGAATGTAAATGTGTCTTATTTGCATTATTTGTGGTATGAAAGCACTGCTTCTTTATCATTAGTTTGACCATTTCTCATTTTCTGCAAATAAATACTAAATTTTTGCTTGTAATTTCAGAGACATGTTGTCAGTAGTTCATAGAGTTTTCCCTTCATATCGTTTCTACTGTTTTATGGCCCCACCCCCACCTGTTGCTGCACATTGCTAGTCATCTTGGAAATGTTTCTGTGACTGTAAGGTGGTTATCTAAGCAGATTAGACTAATTAACCGGCTAATAGCTTGTTAAACTCCAGGTTTTATTCTGTAAAGAGCAGATAAAAATGTTTATATTCTGGACAACAAGAAGGAAACTATACCACTAAATTTGTCAAGTGTTTTTGTTTGAGGCAATAAATGAGAATAATGTATTGATTATAGGTGATCAGCTCAAAATAACAATAAAATGAAATGATACAGATGTCATTATTACTCTGACAATCAATTTGCACAGTTTTTTTTATCAGTTGTAAGAATAATAGTGTTTTTCCGTTTTATAAAACCTAAATTAGGCCACATTTTTGTTTATAGTTATAGTGAGAATCTCATATTTTCCCATTCTGGAATTTGATTTCTGGATATTTTGGAGGAGCATGAAGAATGAAAACATATTTATATGTCTGCACTTTATACACTTTAGCTCTCTAAAAGTTGTATCTATCTATTCTTTCATCCATTTGTCTGTCTCTCCATCCGTGTCGCTGCCCGTTCCTCCATTAATTTATCTGTGATCCATTTATTTATCCATACAGCCAGCGACTCGTCTGGTATTCATCCATCCATTGTTTTTTTACACGTATAAAACCTTCCATAACTCTATGAATTCATTAGCTCTTTTAGTTTAAGTTTAAAAATGGGTTTAAAAAGTGAAAGTGATTGGAGGTCAAATACTCTACAGGCCAACCGAATAGTTTTTACAGTGCATACTGGGATTTTTTTTCGTCCTTGCATAAATTTGGCTGTCAGATTTGCACCAAAACGTGTCGCAGTTTCTTCGTAAAACCTGGTGCTACGTCGACTGAAGCGAAGGTTTAAGCTAAAACACATTTCTCATGTGAGAACACGGCTAAGTCTGATTACAAGTGGAGATTTATGAACGCCGCTGTGTTGCTAATTACGGCTCCCCGCGTACGTGTGGGAGGGTATAGCTTGTTTTGTTTTTTTTCTCCTCTATTTCTTCAAATCAAGATGCCGGCACGCTCATCTGGAATTAAAAGCTCCACATGCAGAAATACCGCCAGTTGTGCTAATTGCAACTCTTTTGTAATTAAAAGCACTGAAACAATTTAATTAACGAGACTTTTCCCGGGCATCGCCGTGAGAATCCCGATCAGCTGCAGCGAGACGACGGGCACGGCGGAAAGCGGCGCAGTCGCCCTTAAAAATGCCACCTCTTCGACATTAAGACGCCGCCGGCTGGCTGGCTGCACGGTTTTCTCCTATCTCATCCCTTCCTGCACGTCTCTGGGGGGGGCGGGCGGCGGTCTCTGCAATTAACACGCGGGCAGTAATTAACACCGTCTCGAGGCGACCAATGGCGCGGGAAGGATGAGGGCATACGTGAAGTGGGGGAAGGTGCAGCGCCAGCTTGTCCACGTTCCCTGTTCAGCTGCCATTTTGTGCCAGTCTTAGCACCTAAGATGGTGGCGGGACTGTGACTTGCCATGCGGGAGAGGAGGACAAACTGGCAAGGGAGGGGTCAGAGACGAGGAGGATTATGGGATCGAGGAAGGAGTCTTTTATTTTCATTCTTCTAGTTGGTGCATCACCACCAAGACGGCGAGGGGGGGAGGAGAAGGAGGCATGATCGTCACGTCGCTGCCCTACATGCACATTCAGGAGAAACTCTCCCACTCACAAACATGGCACAGAAAAAAAACAAACAACAAAGTCACAGGAGGGAAACACAACTCCACATGTCGGTCTGTTCATTAAAAAAATTAACCAAAACGTCCAAACGTACACATGGTGCCCCATGCATGAGCAAACACACACATTCGCACAAACAACCGGCACAGCCGTTCTCATGGTATGGTCTGCCCCTGAGCATGCAAATGACATTCATTATGCAAATGCATACAAATCAGAGCCAACCATCTGAGAATCTGAGCTGGGGAAAAAACACAAAGAATGAAATTAAATGAATGAGGGGGGGAGGAGGGAAGTACAGTCCGGTCAACAGAAAATGGATTATAACCTGCTTCATCGGGACACAAACTGGCTTAAATCTCAGTTTTACACTGATAAAAATACTCACACTTTGTCTGCTAATCAAGCACTGATTTTATATAGCAGCTGGATGAACCTTATAGCATGCTGAGTGATGTTGCGTTCTCTTACTCTCACCATTTAATGTGACTCTCTAAAAGCTTAAAATTGGGAAGAATTGTGCTCAAAATGTGCTTGAAGGGTCACGTAATTAATACAGAGTTTGTTTCTTTTTCATGCGGTTTTAATGGCGTATTTGAGTTTTTTGGGTTTTTTTATTTAGATGTCCTTGTGTTGTATTTTTTTTGATACCACAAAATCGCCTGCAAAAAAAAAAAAAAAAGGCTTACAGTGGAGTTGAGATGCTCCAAACGAGGCAAAGTGCTGCTAATTGCCTTTTCGCGGTGGTCTTTGTTTTGTCTCCACCTCTGCCTCTGCAGGACGCGCTCTCTGAAACCCAACAGGAGCTGCAGGCTCATTATGTGCTTTTATGAAGGCTACCATAAAAGAAGCCAAACCCTGATGAGTTTGGATTAATATTCACGTGGGGGGATGAATGTGTAAACACACGGCCTTTATGTGCAGGAGCCTGAAACATGCATGAATCTGCAGCAGTTTTGCTGCTAAATGCAGAAAGATGTCGCAGCAAGTTACCAGTGTGAGGTTTTATAAAGGCCACGGTTTCAAAAACAAACGTTCCCCACTGTTTAACGAGAGGCCAGAGGAAGAATCGTCTCTGACTTGATGGCGCTTAGAGCCACACACCCTCCCCTCCCACACCTGTTGCTGGAAAGAGTTACACTCAGTCAGAGGAACAAGCTCCTCCTTTTTCACCTGTCCATCCAGCTTTGACTAATATATATTTTATCATTTTTATGTTTGCCTTTGTTTAAGGTTATCCTGATGCAAAATAAATCACTGATGTTGCTGTTTATGTGTTTTGATAAATATAATGGTAGTTTTTAAGTCATTTTAGCTGATCAAATACTGAAATCCAGATGGTAGTTTATTAGTTTTTGTTAATGAAAGAAAGTATTTAAAAGGAAAGACCAACCAGCAGCCTATAAACACCAATATTAAAGTTAAAAAAAAAAGTACTGAAATAGAGTTACACTTTAAACTGGATACAAACTTAAACATCATTAGCAGTTAGCAGGGCATTAAACTGGTAAATAATTGTTTATTACGTACCCAAGACGAGGGCTGCCCACTTCCTACTGACTGAGCGTGACGATAAACGGTAGAACTGATGACGACGTTTTGTTCCTGAGCATTCATGCCACCCCTAAACAGGAAAACGCCCTGGGCAGAGAGCCGTATCAAAGCTATTATAGCTCTCTGTCAGTTTATGAAAAGTAGAATCACAGAAATTGTTCATATTTTTCTCAATAAACATGTTGGTGGATGTTTACCTTTCTGCTTAACTCTGTGTATCAGAATAAAAATAATTTTAAATTACATATTTAAATTAAAATTTAAATTTTCAGTGCTTTATTCTTATGGCACCAGTGGGAATAATTGCTGCTTTTGTTTTCTGAGTGAAAGAAATTTGATTTTTACCATCATAGTTTTACTATAGCAGCAGGACCGGCTCATTTCCACCTTACATTTGTAAAAGTATTTCAAATACAAAATCAATTTCACTTTGAGGGAAAAAAAAAGACAAGATTTAAAAAGCCACCATGGAAAATTGTTCAAAGTAAAAAAATATCTAGTATTGAATGTCTTCGACTGTATAAAATATACATGCTGTGTTTTCTGGGACTGTTTTTGGAAACATATCGGATTGAAATATTTGTGTTTACTTTTGTTCCTGAATGAGATGATTAATTAATCTGAAAATAATAATCCCTGTGATTAGACTCTCAAATGAGGATTTGTAAGGTGTGTGTTTTAAAACATTCCTGAAATGTTAAAAAATAGTTGACACCAAAAATGTTTTAATATTTCTGTGAATCTGACTCTTACTTTTGTGATTTTTGTAATGTTTTATCTCAATTTTCCACAATAAACTGTGTTCTGATTACCTTCTCATCTTGGTGACTCTATTTTTGACATATTTTTCAAGAATAGCTGTTTGAAATCACTCATGAGTAATTGTTTAGTTTGCATTTAACCTTTTATAAAAAAGAAATGAGCACACAGATGCTAACCCACAGTGTGAGTTTGCTCTTTTTAATCCCGGTTATTGTCTTTTCGCCCACAGCGCACGCAGATGCGTCCCTCCCCTCTCGGTAAAACCGGCCCTTATGTAACGCAGCATCATACCTTCACATCACTGGTTAGCAGCGGCTGCCGTCCACCTCCAGCCCGACCCGCTGCTGTCTGGGCTCAATTTCCGCGCCGTTTTCCTTCTTCCTGTGCAGGCGTGTAATGGGATTCTTGTTACTTTCGGTTATCTAGCTTTATGAAGAATGTACGTCACTCATACAGCTAGATAACCAAAGATAACAGACAACCCCTCAGGCCTGCAGCAACGAATGAGCGACAGAAACCCCTGGATGCTCCTGGAAGGACAAATGGCGACAAAAAGCAGAAGACATGAGGAATAATTCACCAAAACAAAGCTGATTTACTCAGGAATATGTGCCAACCAGCAGGCAGAGGTGTAAATTAAGATAGTAATAGTCGCACGTTATACATGTGGAGTTTTAACACAGACGGCTGATCACATGGTGATAAATGCATCCCTGTGAAATTGCTTTAACAAAAAAAAAAAAAAAAAAGAAAGCATCTCTAAAGATTCACAAGGAGAAGCTGCTGGGAAAATGCATCCACTAAGCAATTAAACGTCATGCAAATGAAATTTAAATTTTATTGCAATTCAAAGCAAAACCATCCAGTAAAAATCTGATTTAAAAAAGAAAAACAGCAAAATTTTAATGAGGAAGTGGATAAAGCAGCAACACTGAATTTAATAAATGCTCTAATTCTACAGGAAGTGTAAATCTGTACTTATAATAATAGAAAATAATAAAGATTACACACTATTGTGAATAACTTCCTAATGTACTAGTTTACACTGATTATAAGAAATTAGAATTAAAAAACTAAAGTGTTTCAAACACGTTAAAGTAATTTTTGGAAGTAAAGAAAATCGTCTTCATTTTTGCACTATGTGATGCCTTTGTAAAAAAAAAAGAAATACAGTTATTGCTGGAAGAAATTAGAAAAATAAACTTTATTTCAATGCGAGAGAGAATTAGTATTTTTATTACAGCTTTTAGTAAACACAGATTTTTTTTAATTTTTTAATTAGCTGTCTTTTGGGTTTAAGAGGAGGAGATGAGAAGCCTAATTAACGCTCTACATTATCACAGAAATAATTATTCTTTCTTTACAGTGTGGTGAAAACAGGCCACTGATCCCATCTCTCCACTTCAACCCCACAGGCTGAGCAGATTAATGCTGCAGGATGCCAACAGAAAACATTAAATATATATATATATTTATGAAGGGGAAACATGGCTTATTCTGCAGCTGCTTCCCTTTAATCAGTGTTTGGGTTTTTGCCAGAAACAGCCATTGCTGCAGATCATTTCTCTGCGTCACGTCTCCAGGCCATGACGCACTTTGAAGGTTTTTATTCACTCTAGACACTTTCTCATTTTTTATAGAACTCCAGTAAAGTTTTTCATTAATTTTATATGTTTTTTAAATTATTATTTTTCACGAATGTATTTAACTACACGCTTTCTAACGTACTTGTTTATTTGGCGTTGTATATTTTTTAGATTTGACCAAAAAAAAGCGACGTAGATTTGTCTAGTGTGTTTTTGATAAATCTTTTTATCTTCATCAATTTTTACTTTATTTTTTAGATTTATTATATATATATAATTTTATATATAACGTATATATATATATAAATATATATATATTTGTTTCTTTTGATTCTACACAACAGATTAGTAACGCGGTATAGTAATAAACTGTTTTCCGTGTCTTTTATTTGGTTAAATGTAAAGTTTTTAGTCTTTATGGCAGCGATAGAAACGATCCCGGCCGGATTTAGCGAACATTTCCAGACTGAAGTTCTTTAACCGCCTCATTTCTGAAAAGTTTGCGCCATAATGCAGCGGGATTGTGAAAATGTCTGTCAATCATATATTCACCTGGAGATTTGAAGGATGTCCTGATCTTCAGCTCTACAAAAACAGCAATAATTAATAAAAAAAAAAAAAAACTATTAAATAAATATGGTGCGCCGGAAAATAAAGTTGCACATGGCTTCACCCACGTGAATTTCTGGGTTTCGGGGGAAATCTCCTGGGATGATGGGAACTCTGTGGTAAAAGCTGAGCAGGTTGAATCCCTCTGCAGCTTCTGTGACTCTGCAGATGCAGATGCTGCTGCAGACTCACAGCGACGGGCCCCTTCTCCATCTCAAACATGCTGTGCGTCACAGCGCATGGCTCAGCTGCCAAAATCTGGTTTCTTTGCCCATTTTTGGACTTCAAGGGAAATTTCACGGTAGAAATCGCACATTTATGTATGGAATAATCGAGTTCGAAGAATCTCTGGTTTTCTTGTTTTGCGTAAAGACTTTGGGATGAAGCAAAAATACACAATAACAAAGAAAAATGACCTAAAATTATCTCAAAACTGATGGGAAATAAGCAAAGCTTCACTTTAAAATGATTCTTACAAAAAAACAACATTTTAAGTTAATATTTATATGCAAAAAATAAAAGTACAGCAGAAGTAGGCTTGAACTTCCAGAGAGATTAAACAGGCCTTACGTAAGAGCCCTCCATAATCTCAGAAGTCCTGCTGCTGCTGGACGCACAAACCAAAATCATGCCTTAAATTTCTTCACCTGTTCGTAATGTAGGCTAACTCTTGGTATGCAGAGTAGGCCGAATGCCTTAGCAAAATGCTGTGAAAGGTCGCAGCAGCAAACAGGACAAACTCTATGCAGCATGAGGGTCATAAATCTTGGAAAACCCCCGCTGTGAAGTTGAGATGCACAATAAAACTGTCACGTGTCTCTTTACACAGTAAATGGTGCATCATGGATTTATGTAACACTCAAAACAGTAATAAGAGAGCATATGGCAGATCCTGAGTCAGTTTTGCATGGATAGATTCAGGTTCCTGTGGTTTGAATCTGGGAAAACAACAATAGCATCTAAAGTAAATAACCGGATTTCTTTCATGTTGTTTTCTAAAAATGTGCTAAACGTGGCGCAAATAAGGATATTTGCATCCTGTGGCGCTATTTATTGCGGTTGTCCTTTAATAACTGTGCTGTGTTGAAACTGCAGATCTCCAAACAAACGTGTTTGCAGCCACAAGTGAAGCTGCACGTCTCTTGCTGCTGACATCACATGATGCTCGGAGTCTTTATCTCAGATGCTGCTGCTGCTGCTGCTGCGCACCATGCATGCATCTCTAACTCATCTCAACACAAACCCGCTTCCCTGGAAACAAATCCGGATCAGATTTATTCAGTAAATCTCCACCTGATCCACATCCGGAGCCAAAGATAATAAACGGTACACAGATTTTTATTTAGCTCAGCTCGGAACACTTAAAGGGCAGCCGCAGCTTTTTAAAAATATATGTCCAGACCAGGTCAGAGTGTTGAGAAATTATGTTTTTAAAGAGGAAGCAGGTCTTACTTGTTCTTCCTCGGGGGCTCCAGGGCGGGCGTTTAGGGGGTCCTCCTTGTAAGCGGCGGTCCCTCCGGGTGGGAGCCAAATGAGCGCGTTCATGGGCTTTGTGGCGACGACGCATCGTGACGTCCCCGCCGGCGCAGTCCATTTATGCTCCTGACGGATCCATCCCCCGCGTCCACAGCTCCGGTCCTCCCCGCTGCTAACGCGGGGCTTGGAGCCGCCCTCACGCCCCGGACGGCTACATCTCCAGCAGCGATGTCTTCCAAAGTGACTCAACGTCTCGTTTGTCCAAATTCATATAGCTGCGTCCAGAGGAAGACCACACCCCCATGTGGGTCGGTGAGGTAACACTGTTCCCACCCTCTTAGCTTTTTTTTTTTTCTTTTCTAATTTATGCAAAACGAAAGATGCCATTATAATACGGACCTAAGGCTGGCAGCGCTGCTCACGCCCCCCAACAGGCGCATGCAGAAGTGCATCAGCCATGCGTGACTCTGACTCTAAAGGTCAAATGTCCTCATTTTTTTTTTCATTTTCATGTTGTCCAGTCTTCCAACAACCAGTAGTTAAATGAATTTCCATAAAATGAGTTAAACTTCTTCAGACTGATAGTCACCAAACAAGTGATGCATTTGTTTGGTAATACTGTAGCATTTACACTTAGAAAATATACAAGTTATACTTTTCTAATATATACAAAACTAAAGATGCTACTATAATACGGACCGTGAGGCTGGCAGCGCTGATCACAACAGACACATGCAGAAGTGTGTGTTCTCTGGGTGAAATGTCTGTCTGACATAAAACGTCATCATCATCAAACACTGGAAACAGATGAAACTTCCAGAAGTGAACAAAACTCTTGCAATTTAATTTTTCAGACTAAGAAAACTGAAACAATTATAAATCTTTCCCGAACTTTTCCAGCCTGTAATGTGGCTGATGTGTAACCAACATCTGTTTGAATGAAAACCTGGTTGCAGAAGTTTATTGGAAGACATTTTGGTTTAATTTCAGCATTTGTTCCTCTGTAGTTCACTCCAGCAATCAATTACATAGTGAAGATCGTTAACATAAGTATTTTAACATAAAGTAAATCTACAAAAGACAATAATTGTTCTGTCATTTAATCATTTCATCCATCCATCAACTATGCACCACATTCCCACTTTATTTATCCCAAATGGAAGTTAAATCCTCTCACAACTCATCCAACTTTCTCCATGGATGATGATGATGCTGTTGGCAGGAAGGATCTCCTGTAGCAGTCAGTCTTGCAATATATCTGAAGAGGCCTCTGACTGCAGTTTATTGTTGCATGACAGTTTCATGAAATGACAAGCTGACAGCTCAATATTCAGACAGCAGAGACGATATTTCACCATGACATGTCCCGGATGACACCGTCAGCTGCTGGAAACCGCTGCTAATCCACCTCATTTGCTTTTACCACTGCTTTTTAAATCTCTATCCAGCCAGAAGAGTTCGTTTGAACTTCCTTCTTCTCTCTGCTCTGCATCCATGAAGTCTCCTCTCTAACTCCTCTGGGTTTTGTGGTTTTAGTTCAGGTATTATTTGACCTTCTGAGCTAATAGTTCCCGTTAACAATACCTCGTTACCATGGTTACACATCACGGCATCCAGAATAATCAGTCAAGAGCAGCTCCACAACTCTGATGGTGGAAGTACCATGATGTGGGGTTGCTTTTTTTTTTCAGATGTTAGAGATTTGTGATAAAAGGTTTCAAATACTCGTAAGTTTTGACGCAAAAAAAAAAAAAACATCACAGAAAAACATCAAAATCACAGAAACAATGGGTTGACTTGAAGAAAATGAAAGTTGCTTAATGACCAAGCCAGTTTCCGGAACTAAATCTGATGGGGTCACTTAAAAATGGAAAAGGAAACGACCTTGAAGTTTGAAAGATTTGGAGAATTTTTCTCTGGGCAGACAGTAAAGATATTACTAAGTCAAGATGTGGCCTCCTGCTAGACACCAAGGAAGATTGAATGCTGCAATTAAATCAAAAGTTAATTCAGCAAAGTGTTCGACCAAGGGTGAACAGGCATGGTTATTGCAGCTTTTTATAGTTTCCCCTGACAGATTTGTTTGTTTTTAATATAAAGCTGTAAAATGTAAAATGATTAATTATAGCCTAAATTATTGAAAAACCCTGGGAGTCACCGTAGTAACAGCAATACATAAATGTCTTAAGCTTCATTTAGAGTTCAGAAATGAAAGGTTTATGTCGGGATTTGCTCAGCAGTAAAGAAAAGGAGATTTTATTTTCTGAATGCAGTATCCTGGAGACCAATCAAACCAGAACCCTACCCAGGGATTTAAAAGTTCTCTGCATGGACCCCCTGCTGGAGTGTAGATGAGAAGCTTAACTACTGACAAGTACAATTCAGATTGCAGCTGCAGAAAATCAAAGTCACTCACTTGGCTCAGACACAAATAAAAAGCTGCAGGTGAAGCTAATTAACGCAAACATATAGGAGGATGTATTACTGATTAAACAGAAACATCAGCACGTTTCATAATGACAGTAAAATTTGCTTTAAAAGAAAGAATATTTTTGTAGTTAAGTCAAAGTTTCCAAGTGATTCATAATCCTGGGAGATGAACTGTTTTTAACAGAAATGGATTTTAGTGAGTATAGAGAAACTTACCTACCTATGTTTATATCTATGGAGCTGATTACTTCCTGTATAGATTGTCTTTTAAATAAAGGAGTCACTCTAATAGAGTTCAGTTTAGGCAACAAGTTGTTCCACATCCATCCAACATCCCTGTTTTTAATTAAGTAATCAATTTTTATTCTGTATAAACTAAAGAAATAGACTTGAAGATGGAACCATGTTTCATTTATAAGCTTCCTGTTTCAGTGCCTCCTACATACATCTTCTGTTTTTAGGCCATGTTGTCATATTAAGATTTCAGATCGTCAAACTAATTTTAATATCTGGTGAAAAAACAACCCAAGTAAAGACAAGAGTCCATTGTCAAATCATTAATGTCATTCTGACCTGATTACAGCCTGGATGAATGAAGAAATCTCTTAAATAGAACCTGTTAGACAACATGAAGTAGGCTAAAAGATCTAAAATATATATATATATAACAAAGCCATTTTTAAGGCTTTGGGATTTTAACGAACCACAAAAATAACTTGTGACCAAAAACAACACAAAAGCCCATCTGTCCAAAATATCTTAGAGGGCATGTATTAAGCAAAGTTCACATTTTTCATGATTTTGTGATTACATTTTTTGTTTCTACCGCTTGTGCCTAAAAAAACTTGTAAAGTGGTTCTTGGCAATAATTTTATGTTTTTTTTGTGTCTGGAAAAGGAGCCATTTCAAAAAAACCTTCTGAATATAATGTCACAAATCAGCAGGCACTGCCTGTTACCTAGCAACCCCAGCGAAGCCCAACCCGTTACCTAGCAACCCCATCAGAGCTCGTTTGGTTACTGCTGTATTCGCTGTACAATGGCTGCTGGAAAAGACAAGTGTTTTATTGTTGACTTACCATCCAGAAACCACTTGCTGCATTCTTGTTGGTTGTGCGGGAGGCTCCACTTCTGCTTTTCAAATATGTATGATTGTATAATTGCACATCTGTTTGCAGCCATCTTCACAGAATAAACAAGTGTAAACGTCGAGTTGCCAGCAGCAACTTATCTGGATTTAAAGTGACAAGAGGCCCTGAAACAGCTCATTGGGACAGGAGATCAAAATAGGCAGAGCTGAATCATCCAAGAATGATTTTGTGCAAAAAATGTAATGAAAAGGTTTGTATTGTCCATAAACCTATCCTAACTGTTCAAGGAAACACAGTAGATCACCTTTAAGGATTTCAGTAAATTAGCATCATAGCTGCAGTCAAACATGGCGGTGGTAGTGTCATGATCTGGGATGGCACTGTTTTCAGGATCAATCATTTAATATTTAAAAATTACAAAATCAGATGGAACAAAAATATAAAGTTTAGAGGAAATGTTGGTATTTTAAGGACAAAAGTGACCATAAATCAAGTCAATCAATTCAAATTTTCCCAAATCAGTTTCTTTCAATAAAAAAAAACTTATTAAACTTGAACAAAAACTGCAGGTGTGTGTCTGTGTCTGGTTCAAAACATGTTTGTTTTTCATTCAGTGGGTAGAAAATCCAGAAACTTTACTGAAGTAAGAGTAGAAATACTTCATAATAAAATTACTCAAGTAAAAGTAAAAAGTACAGGAATTCTAAAAGTATTTTTTTCTTTCAAAATCTCAAGTAAATATAACTGAATAGTACCCAACTCTAATCACTCTTCTTCTCCTGTTTCTTCTTCTTCTCCTCCTTGAAGGCGTGAGAATCAGACAGTCTTCTGGCTGCTTTGGGTCAAAGTCTGTCTCAGTTCCCTCCATCTCCATCCCTCCATTGTTTTACCTGCCAGGCCAGACGCAGCGCCTCACTCAGCAGACTGAGCGGGAGATTCCCTGTGTGCGTGGAGGATCACGCAACTTTAGCTTTAGCGCACGCTGGAGGTGATCTGGAGGTGTGAACCCCACAACTGACCTCTCACTGTAAATATAAACTGTAGATCAGAGTGGGTTTTGTCACCCACTCAGCCCTGAGAGTGGGTTTGTGCCACGCACGCAGATCTGGCAGCCTTTCACCCCGCGTCGCGCCAGTATTCAAATCGCGATCGGCTGGATTGAAAAGGAGCTTAATGAGACGTGCTGGCGTATAATGGGCTGCGGGAAACGCAAGAAGCAGCGTGACTGAAGTCACGAAGCACAAGAATTTCAAGCATTTTAAACATTTTTGCTCATTTTCTCCTTTTTTCATGTCTTATTTCAGCAACATCCATAATGTGACCTGTAAGAAAAACTGCCTCCAGGCTCTGAAAGCAGAATCTCTTTTTTGTTTTGTATATTTTAAAGTTGTTTGGACTTTAATTAATTAATCTGGAGCGCTGAGAACGACCAGAAACTCTCTGCCATCCTCTCAACATGCAGCTGAGATTTAAAATCAGCACAACCCACTGAGCTGAGTTTTCCTGGAAAAAAAAAAACTAGACAATGAAATATAGTTGATTTCCAAAGCAATATATCTTGAATTGAAACATTTCATTCATAGTCAAAAGTTTTTCAATAATTAACAGATTTCCGTAACACTGTAAGAGTGAACTGAAGCATTATTCTCCTTTTTCTTAATTTTAATTATTTTAGCAACAGATTTTAACCCATAGGAGCTATATTTTAAAAAATAAAATAAAAATATATTCTTGTCTCTCTCAGATTTCTGCAGACCTTTGTGTTTTGCAACAAGTTGTCATGAAGCTATTTATATTAACAACCTAATTCCAACTGTAAATAATAAAAAGACATGATTTTCTAGATAAGATTAGCTTTAATAATTCTAGATTAAACCATCGCAAAATCTATGATAATCTATTAAATGATAGTGCTGCAAACATTTTAGACTTATTACAGATGAACTATTTGGACCTTCTTCAAAATGCTTTATATTTGAGTGACTCCTAATAACTTGCAATATTTTTAATATATAAAAGAATTTGTAAAAAAAAAAATCTATTAATCAAATTGTATTTAATATTTTTGTGCACGTTCATGACATTACTGCTATTAATACGTCTTCGATTGAGTCCAACTTTTCAATTGACTGTTTTTTATCTTAGAAAAAATAATTCAGTTGTTCAGAAATAGCTCGATATATTTAATTATTCCCAATTCAAACTTTGATTTCTGTTTCAAATTAATTAAAACGCCGCGGTTCGTTCAACAGGCTGTTAATTCGCCTCTGAGCAAATGGAAAAACTATTCCGGTCAACTTGAAAATAGCTGCAACTGAACGGTCATAAACGCGCATCGTTTTGCAGTTTAACATTTTAATTATTAACTTTATCTAGACGTTAAAAGGACTTTAAATTTCCATTCAGATTCTGAGCACTATCTCGCATTTTTAGTGTTCAGCTTGATTTGCGGAAGCTGAGATGTTTTACGTATGATGAAACAGTTCTAAAACAATATAAACGAAAGGAAATATTCTTTTAAAGGTATTATAACGCAATGCTGAATATTTACGTTCACGTTGCCTCGTGTTTAAATATCTGCATTTGACTGAAATCAGGCGGGATTTGTCTTTTTTTCCTACTGGAAAAAAAATCTTCTTTTTTTGGACACTATAGATACATTTGTGATTTTTGTCTTAAATGTGCATTTTAGCCCAACAGCTGCCAATCATTGGCATAAAATCAATACTCATTGTTGATGCTGGAAAATTCGGCAACTTGTTTTAATATCTTGACTAAAGATCGCCATAGGAGCAGTTCAAGTGATACGAATTATAAGTACAACTGTAGATACGAGGCAGCGTTATACATGAGATAATTTATGTTGTCTGAGGGTAAAGCACGTTTTTGAACGGATAATGAAATCCCTAATAACATTCGTCATAATGATGGACTTCCACTGAACTCCTTTCTTTAGTTTTTAGTGAGCAAACAATATAAAATATACGTGTTCTGTGTAGCCTGTTTGTTGCTTCAGTTATTTTTACAGTGTGGAATGAATTAAGCAGAAAACGATCGATCACATTCAGATTTCTTTTCATTTGCTGCCATCGTGTGGACATTTTGTGCATTGCAGGAAGAGCCCCAGTGGAGTCATGGTTTCTGATGTTCTGCTGCCCCATCAGGTCAAACTTTGCATAGCCGCGTCTTTTAGAGTGAGCAAATCCGGAAGCTCAGCTAATAAATACATTTCCAATCAAGCGGGATAAAACAAGGACTGTTTTTGAATAATGGTTTGTGAATTTCTGTCCGTCCTCTTAGGCCGAAACAGGAGAGATTTCACTTTAAGTAACAGAGAAAAAAGAACATTAGTGCAGTTTTCACTAAAAATTTCACTCTATGCTGGAAAAACAACAAACATGCAGGTATTTAATAAATGTTGGTTTGGCCCCTCTATATTATAACAAAAAAATACAAATAAAATAAAATGAAACTTTTTGCACAGATTTGGGGGTTCAACACAAAAAATTAATGACAAAGTTGATTGATTGATTGATTGATTGATTGATTGATTGATTGATTGATTGATTGATTGATTGATTGATTGATTGATTGAT
>CAEGAE010016888.1:0-12174 GCA_903067095.1 Girardinus metallicus
GGTTACAGAGTGACCTTTACCTCCACTTTGAGGTCCCACAACTCTCTACTGAAGCAACTGTGTGCGTGGGTGCGTGTGTGTGTGGGGGTGTGTGTGGGGGCGTGTGTGTGTGTGTGTGTAAATTTGACTTGTTTGTCTTTTGTCTTGAGATGACATTTGTTGGGAATTGGTGCTACATAAATACACTGAACTGAACTGAATCTCAAGTGACTATTGTTCAGGATTAGCCTGACAATATACCATCCTGGGTGGAAGGTGGGAATAAGTGCTTATTAGGTACTTTGGGATTTTTCCATGTATAAATATAAATTGGCTTCATAAAGAGGATAAACATGAAATCAAAGCATAGGAACACAGTTGTATTTCAGGATGGCTGTAATAAGTTCCATTGTTTTAGCATACATTTTGAGTCTTGAAAAATATACAGAACAGCCTTCTTTATTTCACATTGACTCCTCCCTTTAAAATTAAATCAAAACATATTTTTCTGTTTTGCTTTTGTTGAAATCAAGCAAACAACAGCTCGAAATGGCAAAACTCATAAATATGAGTCTATATTTACGACAAAAGAAATGACCTACTGCTTGCACAAGGCTTTAATATTTAGTGTTTGAACATCTCCAGCTCAAAACTCAACAACAGTTTTTTTTTTACGTACATAATCTAACAATTGACAAATTACAGCTAATTTTATCTTGAATATCAACTTCATTTTTATGCGTGCCAAGTCTTCAAGTTGAGATGTAGTGAATGCTGCTGTATGATATGCCAGCCACACTGGTCTTACATCAGGAACAACATGCTCTATCTCTTCCACACACAGACCCAAAGTGTTCAGAGATGAACCAGCAGGGAGGGAGGGAGGAGCAGATGGGAGGACCCTACAGAGGGTGAAGACGTTAAAGCTCCGGTGGGAGCGGAGGCGGTGCGTGAAGTTCAGACCTCAGGCTCCACCTGCAGAGGAGAAATCCTAGAGCTGTCCGTGGTGCTGAAACCTCGGCTGCTGCAGCAACAGGATCATCACTGACAGTAAGTTCTGGACTCATCTGATCAGTTCGACCCTGAAACGATGTCTCAGTGTTGAATAACTTTGTTGAATATAAACTAGCATCCTTGGTTTGGTGTGAATTTCTTTAATAAGTTAATTTCTTGCATGTTATTTAAGCACATATGATAACTGATTCGGCAATAATTTAGTTTAGTTGGAACAATTTTCACCCATCGAATCTGTGAAAGCGAGTGAAGCTTTTTTTTTTTTTTTTTAATGGTTTGGTTTGAAGTGGAGTTCATCTTTTCTCTGAGCTGCCTGAGCTGCATCTTCACCTCAGCTCTTCTGATAAACAACAAAAAAAAAAAATCAACTTTTTATAATATTACTGCAAATAAGTTGTTAAAAATTCCGGTTTCATTTTGAGGTCAAAACCGCATTTAGATTTAACTTTTGACAATTCTCTATTTTTAAAGTCCTTGACATTTTTAAAGCTGCTGTCACATAATCCACAGGAATAGAAAACAGGAACAGGTATTATGCCACCCGGAGGGCCATATGTCGCTGCATGTGGTCTGATGTCAGGCGTTATTGGTCGACTTCACCAACCAGCATTTAAAATCTCTGAGGGGTTTTAAACAAAGATGCTCCAGTTTTGTAGCTTTGAGCAATCTGAAGATGTAAATCCATTTGCTTTGATAATTTTGCTTTGTTGTTGTTGTTCTTGTTAACCTGTCAAGCTCATGAGTGACCCAAAAGCATACTTAGAGTCAGTTATCTTTATGCTGAATATAACTCAAAATGTATAACCTCAATATCTGAACTGATACAACAGATTAAATTTGGTTGTAAAATAATGGAATCATGGTAACACTTTATTTGAAGGGGTGTGCATAAGACTGACATGACACTGTCATAAACATGAAGGAGTATTTATGAACGTCTATGACTGTTGTCATGAAGCGTCATTCAGTAAATAATGACACTTTTAATGAAAAGTTGGCACTTTTAATGGACTTTCAATGCAACTTTTTAAGCAACTTTGCATTAAAAGTGTCATTATTTACCGAATGACACTTCATGACAGAAGACAAACCACTATACGAGTTATTGTTTAAGTAGAAATTAAAGATTACAGGGAGCAAAAAAAAAAGATTTTAAAACAATAGAAAGATTGCAAACAGGTGTTTACGCCTCTGGTTTGATTATAAATATCGTTCTTGTTGTGGTGACCCTTAAAAACACACAAAACTGATAACACAGTTTTTAAGTAAGTGATTTAAACCCCTGCAGTCATTTAAAAATCTAAGAAAAGCAAACTGATATATATTCTTATTGAAGCAGGGGAACAGATCAAAAATGATATTAAAAAATAACAAAATAAGAAACAATATTTACACACTAAGATACTTGAGGTTTACAGAAAATGCACCAAACTCCAAACTAAACGTCACCTCCTTTAAATTCATGTGCTTGAGACTTTTGAAAAAGCAGGAGTGCATGTTATGCTCACCAAGAAAAATCTGGCAGACTCTCAGCCCGTCAGAGAGCAGGTTTAAGTTCACAAAGGGATTTAAGGAGGAACAAAACCAACCTGCTTCCTTCTTGTCAAATTCTCTGGCAAGTGTTAAAAATCAGCCAAATGTTCAAGAAAACTGAGTGCATTTGGAGCTCTGACAGACAAATCTGCTGCTGATGCAGACTCTGTGTTGTGTACATCCTCATTCTGATGCATGCTCCGTCCTGTTCTGCATGTTGTTCAAACAGGCGCGCTGCTATCTGGAGACTCCAGCCCCGTTGGAAGCATGTGATAGTTGATCCTGAGTCAGGTACCTTTTTTTTCTTCTTCTTCTTCCACTATGCATTCAAGACTCCATATTAAAGCTGTGATTGGCCCCTCAGTGCCATCACAGGACCTGAAACGTGTTTTTTTGGGGTGGAGGGGAGGCAGAGCCTCCTGGAATAGAAAATGCTGACTTGGTGAAAATGTCTACTACCCAGGTCTCATTAAAGACGCCACAGAGAACTCCCCAAGAATTTTTTTTTATTTAAACACGTCTTTACAAAACACCTTTATCCCGTGCTGTAATTTTCCTGAGAGATCAGGGCAGAAAGCCTACTTTGTCTCAAGTAGTTTCTCAAAGAGAAGAACTGGTTTAGCATTGGCATGAATTTCAAAACCACTGAAATGTTGATCCACGTGCAGCTGTGTTTGCTCCGCACTCACTGAGCTTTTTATATTGGTTCCCTCTCTCTTTCTCTCTCTCCTAGGTTTCCAAATCAGCGAAACAAGGATGTTCTTGCTGACTCAGGACAAAATATGCAATTCAAAAAATGCTTATTTGTTTTTCGTAGGAAATGAACTTGGTGAATAATGAACGAAACATTTAAGTAATTCAATTGCATCAAAACACAGTGGAGGTCCTGTGATTTATCTATCTGAGATTTATGATTCACTTTGTAATCTCAGTAAAGGTGTTTTTAGGGCTTTTCTTGGATAACGTTTAATGAACTGGCTTTGTTATGCTTCCAGCAGCAAATTCAAATTCAAGTATTGATATTTAGTTCTCTTCTGAGTGATTATGTGGGAGGAGCTTTGTAAAGAAGCACAACCCAACACCAGCCAATGAGACGTGATTAAACCTCTCTGAGCGTGCCTCGGCCTGCTTCTCGGTTTACCTGAGGGCTTATTAATTTGCACCAGTGATCCGTGCCCTGTAGTTTCTGCTCCCCCTCCCCCGGCTTAAGGGAAACTCCACACTCAGGTGTAATCAGCTGCTACCAGATTTAACGCCGTGACGTCAAAAATCAGACAAAGAGGAGCAAGCAGGGCGATGCCAGTCCTCCCAGCTTCTGACCTCACAACTAAAGTTCAACGGTAAGCGATTTGAAAAGCACCTACACCCAGGATGAGCGACGCACCCTACTGGGTTGTGGACTATGATTTCTCCTCCCCAGCTCCGCCCGGGTTCCCCAGGGGCTCGACAGCGATGCAGCCCCCGGCGGGGCACCCTGAGCAGGGCTCGGCTCTGTGCTTTGTGGGCCTCTTGGTTCTGCTGCTGCTTTTCCTGGTGGTACGCTGCGTCCGCATCTTACTTGATCCTTACAGTAGCATGCCTTCATCCACATGGACTGACCACAAGGGGCTGGACAGAGGGCAGTTCGATTATGCAATGGTGTAAAGAGAAAAGGGTGACTGTGAAACAAGGGAATGACGGCTCTAAAGTCGGTCTGCACAGGCAGACCGCTTGTGCAGACCGACTTTAGCTTTGAAATGCAAGAGATTTCAAAGCTGATGATTGGTAGGCATAAAGGCGAGTTTCCAGGGTTCCTCTTTGTAAGAGTCAGTGCCTTGCAAAAGTATTAGCACCCTTGAACACATTTTCCCACTGGACTTGAGCGATTTGATTCAAACCATTCCTTTGTAGCTGTGGTTGTGTTGGATTGCCCTGGATGTGTCAGTCTTATGTGACCAGACCACCTTCCTCTTGAATGTGTGTGTAAATGGGTGGATGACTGATTGCAGTGTGAAGGGCTTTAGGGGATCCTCTGGACTTGATAAAACGTTGTAAAAGAAAAGGCTATTTACTATTTACACATGTCAATTTACTGCTTGGGCGTCTTCAGAGTCCAATTGATTGCTCTGTGTTTTATTCATGATATGACAGGAAAGGCGGTAAATACAAACGCACATCACACTCTTCTGATATTTCTTTGGGAATAATGTGAAAGCCATCCCTCTTTTTCCGTTCCCCTTCACAATGATGCATTACTTTGTGTGGTTCTATCATATGTATAATCTCAATAAAATACAAAGATGTCTAAGGTTGTGTCTAAGGGGTATGAAGACTTTTGCAAGACACTGTGAAAATATAAAAACAGTGACTACAGAAGCCATACATTCATCTGAACCTGCAGTGAACATCTTTGTTCTCGGCGTGGAGTTTAGACGCTGCAGCGGCAAACAGAACCGGAGGGAAAAACGTCTGGATCTGTACATTACATAATTTGTGACTGTTCTTTTTCACGTCGTTTTGTGATTCTATAATGCTTTTACAAATCCCAGCTGGATCATAACTAGATATCCTGATTGAATAATAGTGAAGTTAAATGAGTTTGGGGTAGATATTCAGACCCAACTAATACACGCTGTAATGCTGGCTCTGGAGGCCTCAAACTATAAATGTGGTCTGTGCTGTTGTAAAGTGAAGAAAAAAAAAAAAGAAAAAGAAAAAGAAAAAAAAAGTCTTGCTTTTATTCCTGGGTGAGTGTTACATTTTTATTTTTAATAAAAGTGTATCTCCAGTGTGAATCCTGCTTGCTTGGCCTGCGTGCCACAGCCTGAAATGGTTTCAAAAATGATTCATTATCTAAAGGTTTCCTGTCTACTGTTTCATAAAATGGAACTATTCTTGTTCTTTGTTTGATTGTTGCTTTTTTAAATGAAATAAATTTTGACTTCATGAGATGAAAATGAAAAAAAAAATCAGCATAACACTTAGTGCAGGAGACTTTGTCGGAGGGTTTTGCCTTTTTAAGAGGCTTATAGGGCTCAGTGTGCAGCGTCACAGCACTGACTGATAACCAACCGCATTAAGTTATGATTATGAAATACATGTACACTGCCACCTTCCCCCTAATCGGTTTTATCTCCCTTCACTGCACCAAACAAATCTGTCCAGCAGTGCCTTTGGGAAGATCTGGGATTTTCTTTAGATGAATAAAGTTCCTACTCCTGTATTCACCGGTTTTGTAATATTTTCAGTTTACTTATGCCTAAATCGTAGTGATAATGACTGGGAGAAAGTTTGATAATATAGCTTAATATTGTGCTTGTTCTACTTGTATGTAAGCTCTCGTAAAACATACATATGTTAATAATATGCTTCAAAGTGGCACCCCTCTTTGTTGTCAGTCTTTTCATTTTTTTACACTTATGCTCCTTTTCAGATCTGCAGAATACACTAATGTTTCGCAGTCGTGCATGGCATAACACACAAGAGAATCCAGAAAAACTAAGTTAATGTAGGAACACAGCCATCAGACTTTCAATTTGATGAAATTATTTACTTATTCTGGAAATTTCTCTCTGATTCTTTGTTCTCTGCTGGGCTTTAAAGTCATCCCCGCCTACAGTGACCTCTACTGGATACTTTGAGAACAAGAATCAGTGGAGAAATTTATTTCCTCAATCTGTAAATGTCTATCATAAACGCTACATGCAAGTCATGGAAGATTTGGTCTGGGAAATAATCGTGTCATTATTTAAACAAGTCAAAACTAAAAAATTATTATTTTGTTTATTTGTAAGAATATATCTATATATCTTTGACCTCATAAAGCACATTTAAAATAACCCTTTATCCTGTCCTTGTCCAAAATGACTTGTCTTCATTTTGGTTAGGTTTCTAGAAATCAACATTTAAAATATTGCAAAGAAACTTCCAAAATTAGCCGTAGAACAAGACTTTAATAAGTCTGCAGAGTTAATAGCTTTGCACTATCTGCAAAGCTATTAACTTGCAGATAATGTTAAGTATTAGGGACATAAATACAGCAACCTGATCAATTTATAGGGCTGTCATTAAGATCATGTGACTCTAAACTGACAGCCTTTGCTGTAGTTCTCCAACAGCAGAGTTTGGTGATAACGTTACCTCTGTTTCCTCTCTTTAATAATTGCAGTACAGAAATATTAACACAAATAAAGAGTAGCATCCCGCTCAGAAACTTAATTATAAACATCTAATAAGAATATTGTATTAATTCATGTACTTTTTTCTTCAGTTAAAACATTTGCAATCATTGACAAAACCATGGTTTTCATTCTGTTTCTTACCACCATATAAAAAATTATTTAAATATTTAAAATGTCATCACAGATTTAGAACAAAGACGGCAGTCAGACTTTGTTATGGGGACTAAAGCGGCTCTTTTCAAGTTGTGTTTGTCAGACGGTTGGAACCCTGCACCTCATTAGTCTGCTCTTCAACAAGACCAGCTCTGCTTCACTGGTTCCTGACAAGTTACTTCCCTGACAAAGCAACAAAAAGGCATTCATTTCCCCTCATCCTCACTCACACTGTGCATGGTCGCAAATAAGCAAATCAGCCTGGATCCCAAAGGGAAAAAAAATGAAAAGAAAAACAACCAAAACAAAACAAAGGATGACCTTAGACCGGTTGAAACCGGTCTGATATGAAGGACTTATTTCCATATGTCTGACACCTGATCTCTGAGCAGGGAGGTGTCTCTTTCCCACTTCATGGACAGAGTGGAAAACTCCCGTCTAAAAAGAGCAGCTTTTAACTCGGTATGGTCTATTTGAATAGATCTCCCCTTACAACACGAGTGACAAACAAAAACACGAGCTCAGCTCAGCTCACACCCAGAAACATGCAAAGCATACTTCTCTCTTTTTGTTTCATACAAAGCATGGGGGGACACCCTTTAAGCAGGCCTTTCTAATTCACACCTGGCTAAAAGATAACATTTCTACCTCTGGGAGATTTATTTTTGAGACATAGCAAAGTGTGTACTCCACTATTTTCTGCAGGACAGAAAAGATGTGCTCACGTGCATACAGGTACTGATGATATATTCATACTCTGTAAGATAACCAGGCTGACTGTCGGATTATGCACGGTGGATTATTCAGACTTTTATTCTTAAAATGTTTTAAAAACCGTGCACCATTTCCTGTCCACTTCCCAATTGTTGTCAAAAAGTCAAAAGTGTCTTAATATTTCTGCAAGGCACTGCGTTGGTTCTGGTTAAAGTTTGCAGATGGGACAGGAGCAGAACATTTCAGAAGTGTGTTTACTCTGAAGTAGTGGAAGGGTCCTGGACTGATGCAATGAGTGTCGTCAGCCTTTCTGTGTGAGTAGTAACCCAGGAGGACTCTGCCGTCACTGTCATCTGGAATATACCTTTGTGTTTACTGGTGTTGAGATATTGTTAAATACACCACAAAACTAACATTTCCCTTTTTTTTTTGGTTTATGACTTTTTTCTCATGTTGTAAACGCTGATTCATGTTTTAAGTTCTTACGATTGCTACTACTAGTGAAAAAGTTACATCAAGTAGAATAAAAAAAAATGACACAAAAAGACATTTTTGTTGTCCATCTAAAATGTTACTGAAAAGGGGAAGGTAAGTTGTTTTTTTTTTTATAAAGGTTACTAAATGTCTAATATGGTTAACAAGATGGTAAGCGATTAACAATTTGATAAATTTTGGAGGTAGGGGCTGCAAACATCAATTTCTTATGTGTTTGGTTAACCTGAAATAGCTAAAAAAAAAAAAAAAAAAGATTTTAATTTGTGCGTAATTGGGAAGAAGAAGCCACTTACTTTAAGATTTAGGAGCAAAGATCAACAGGTGGGTATTTACCAACAAAACGTGGCTGCATTTCCATTTAATTTGACCTAATGAATTGCCCAGCTTAACTCTTAAAACCTCGTTTCCCGTTGGTAGACCCAAACAAATCACCCACCCTTTATTTTGAAATTTGAGCCCACCACTTCCTCTCATCGTGCCAGGCTTGACGGATGTGTCTGCCCTCCTGTTGTCGTCGACTCTTCGGGATAAAGCAGCACCGAGGCGCATCCCTCTGCAGACCCGACCAGACCTGCGTCTGAGCGGGTCTTTATGCTTCCGCCTGCAGGTTTGAGCAGGACACCGCGTCCACAGAGCTACTGCTGACAGGTACGGTTCTGCTCTCCGGCCGTCTCTGTGCACGGCTTCATCCAACTCGGTGTCTCTCACTGTAAAAAAAATAAATAAACAATGAAAAAAAAAATGAATATGAATGTCCTCCTACTGCACTTTAATTAAAAGTCTGATTGGACATTTAATTAAGATATTTGAAGTTTCTTTATGTCATGTTTTCAAACCTTTTGTGCCCTTTATAAGTGCTTAATGTATGCTGGGAAGGTTTGGGCTGATTTGTGTACGTGCATTTTTTTGACCAGGCAATGAGATTTTCCCCATGCAGGAAATACTCAACATTATGCATAAGCTTCTACTTTTTAGTTACTGGACCAGAATTGTGGCATCATACCTGGAAAATAGAGTGAAGGTGACCTCTGGGGCTTTCAACCATAACAAATGTAGCAGAAAAAAAAATAAGTTATGTTTGTTTATTGCATTTTCTCCTGCTGCAGACTCTTGCAGTTTGTCCACAGGGGGGGGAAAAATGGATTTGCTTCCAGACTTGTGGAGACAGGAGTACTGGCTTCCACCTGGTGTGACCTGGAGAGACCTGGAGCAGCTGCCGGACTCTGAGAGACCTCATCCCAAGGATCTTCTGATCGCTCTGCCCCTCGCTCTGGGCTTTGTCGCAGTTCGCTGCGTGTTTGAGAGGTACAGCACCTCTAAGCTCGCTGCTCCTGAAAATAGGAATTTCAGAACCACCCAGTTCCTTCTACCTTACAAGTTGTGTTTTCTTTTGTGTTTGTGCATGTCACATAAAATTACACAAAAATACATTTAGGCTTGTGGTTGTAATGTGATTTTTTTTTTTTTTGTCTTTTTTATCTCCACCATAAGGAAAGTGTAAACTGAGCAGTGCAGCATGGGACTATCTGAGCAGGTGCATTAGCAGAGCAGGGCAGGCTTTGTTGTCTTTAGGAAAACAAATCTTTAGAGAATACATAGACAGAAACTACGAATGATTAGTTGTTGATTAAGTAGGGCTATAGGCAATGCTCTTCATTTTAAACTTGTCTTTTCACAGAACAGGACTTGTTTGTGGTTACAGTGGTTGAGTACCTGGTGCTGCAATTAATGCAGAGTGAAAATTAAGGCTTTGATTAATTGTCTTGTGTGTATGTTGTTTTAGGACAGAAAAAAGTAAAGATTTTAATTGGCTTATTCCGCATAATTAAAACATCATATCAGTGATTTACAACAATATTAAGATATATCGTGTCATCATTATGTTAATTAGGCATCTCCAAAGTAGTGAAAACTAATTTTAAAAAATTTGTTTGTGGCAGTTCAGTTTAATCTATAGGTTGTTAAGAAAGAATAGGAAACTGAATTTTCAAAGAACCCCAGTCCCGTTAGTTACGGTATTATTAACTCCGACTTTCTGCGCTCGTGACCCCAGAACATTTGACAAACCCCTGTTTTGTTCTCTTCATCCACAGGTTTTTGGCCCCACCCATCGCCAGATGTCTGGGGGTGAAGAATAGATTGCAAGTGAGCGCGGCCCCCTCCCCTCAGCTGGAGTCGTATTACTGTCACGGGAGCAAACAGCCGACACAAGTGAGTTTAACGGGCTCCTGCAAGTGGGCAAAATGGTTCACTATGAACACCAGTTGATTGCATCCTAAACTTCTCTCTGACATGCAGCTTCAGTATCAAGTCCATCAAGTACTTGCACATCCAACTCAGGAAACATTTGTTACAAACTGGCCCTGCTTTGCCTGCATCACCACCCAAAGTCTGCAGCTCAAAGTCTGATGGGAAAAGTCACTGAAGCTTCCGAAAGCACTGATTTTGCAAAGCACTAGGTCACAGGGTTGCCCGTAATGGTGCTGAAGATAAGCTAGTACATGACAGCATGGAAACGCACACAAATAAAGTTAAGGTTCTTATGGTCAAGGAAGATGTGATAAAAAAAGAGAATGTACCTTTAAGAGGGAAGAGTCAGGGGAAGTATTAAGTATTTTTCAGGCCCAGAGTGCTATTTTATACTCCAGTCAAGTAAATATGTTGCCTTCAGTTGTTATAAAAATGCTGTATATATCAAACACAACTTAAAGGAAATTTTACTTTGCAGCATAGCTATGTCGGACACCTTGAAATTGACCTCTGTCTCTTTAAAAAGCTCCCACCCGTTCCGACACTCCCTCTTTTTTGTTATATTTAGCAACTTTTCAAACACTTCCAGTGACTTAAAAAAAAAAAAGCGACTAATGACAAATTTAGCGACTTTTTTCTGTTATCAGAAGTTTTGGCAACACTAATAAATTGTATTGTAAGTAGAATTTTTGATGTAGCCTAATGGTTTTTCTCTGTAGAACTGTCAGATGTAAATAAATCCCCGCATTTGATTCACACAGTCAATGATTCACCTCTCACCGCTGTGTGGGCCTCTGGTAACAGCCGTTTGGTTTTATCTGATATTATGCAAACTAGATTAATGTAGAGTAGGCTCAGGCAAAGTATTCATATTATCAAATTATTTCATGAAATTCATTTGTCGTTCTAAACTATCATGAATTATTTTTAATTGTTTTTCTTGTTTTGTCTTGGCACAGTTCTTATAATGCTCAGAAAAGTCGATTTTGCATAACCGCCGCTCTACTAAAAAGTGGTCTAGCTGCAGTTTTAAGCCTTTGGCCTCGATTTCCCAGATGTTTATTTCACACTTCCACATTTCTTGGTAGTTGTTTATAGGATCTTGCTAAGTGAAGAAGCATAAGACCAACTTGAATAGTCCCAGTTCCTAGAAAACGCAACCTGAGGGGCAAACATGTGCCGCAGTTACACCGACTGCCTCTTCCTCAGTGAAGATTTTGGATGAAGCCAGAAAATAATTCACAATTCAATCCTCTCTTTTCAGATTGAACTTGTCAGTTTAATGGTGTTATGTGGAAAAACCCAGAGACAGATTGAGAGCTGGTTCAGAGCTCGCCGGAACCAAGACCGACCCAGTCAAACCAAGAAGTTTGCTGAAGCTGCGTGAGTGTTTTACCTTTTTAAGGCAATCTTTAATTCAGTTCCAGATCGTCTTCTATTGGAGCTTTGAATCTAAGGCAAGACAAATCGGCCTGATCAAAATTTATAATCTAAAGTTTTTTTTTTACAGTTGGAGGTTCTTCTTCTACCTATCAGCATTTGTAGCTGGCCTGACCTCTTTAGTCAACGTGAGTTGAAATTGATACACCATAAATCTGACATTTGTGTGCCACCCTATTTTCACTTGATCTTGTGTCTTTCTTGCCCATCTGTGAACAGAGACCCTGGTTCTGGGATCACAGGGAATGTTGGAGGCATTATCCTATTCAGGTGAAAACAGATTATAACATTTTATGCGATGATATTTTGTTCCAGATAGCTTACTGAGTTTGTGTTGTTGTATTTGTATTTAAAGATAAAAGTAAAATCTTCACATTTTTTCTGGCCTTTGGTTTGCTGCCTTACAGATATATATATATATATATATATATATATA